>CAEFZX010000952.1:0-19881 GCA_903066825.1 Alfaro cultratus | reverse complement strand
ACGGCGATCACTGGACAAGACCCATAGAGGAAATACAATTAAATTACAAAAGAAGATAGTAATGGCAAGTGATTTTGATAAGTAACTGTAATCTGACTACTGGATATGAAATAGCAACTCGTTAGATTACTCATTAGTGAAAAAAGTGGTCCGACATCAGTAACGCGTTACTATGTAACTGCTCAGGAAGTACAGTCTCTGCTGTGCCTTTTTCTGGATTAAAGTGGAGTTAGTGTTGCAGGTCTTCCCTGATGTACTGTAGATGCCCAAGAACCTGTAATCTAACACCATGTCCACCCTGTGCCCATTTATACTGATGGGCTGACTGTCTGGTTTCGACAGACATTCGACAAGAACTTCCTAAACTTCAAAAATTTGTTTTTGTGCTCTCTGGCCGGTCTTGAATGGAAGCAATGATCATCACCTGTTTACACATTTATTGTAATTATTACAAATTGCAAAAAGCACAGTTTGAAAACAAACCACCCTAATAAAAAAAAATAGTCAATTTTTGCTCTGAACCAAACAAGCAGACCAAAAGGCTTTTCTCTTGTGAATACTCCCTTAGAAAAGACAGAAGCTGTAACTTTTGGACGAGAGTCTCAAATTACCTGATTAGTTAAGCCACTTAAAGTTTCAGAATTCAAATTTTATAGAAAAAATTGTGTGTCTTGATACTGTAATATGAAACAGATAATCTGTGATAAGATTGTTGTCCTCCACCTCCTTCATGTGGCGCTGTTATTGTCTGAAGAAATGCACAGCTCTCAGTCAAAACAACAATCAGAGTCAGGAGGAGGGTCTTAACTCTGTTAATCATCCTCATGTACATGCTGCTCAATGTCCTAATGGTGGAGAAACAACCTACTGTTCCAGAAAAACTGTTTATTCCCCGTCATTCGTGGCTATGCTAACTAGCTTACAGTCTCTACTATCAGGAAGTAGCTGAAGCGTAGCAGAGACAAAGTGGGTGGGGAGAATGAGCAGTGTGTCCCCAAGCATGAATTTTCCAAACGATTTTAATCTCGATAGCATTAAATGGGCCTCCAGTAATAAAGTGAAGTTTCTTTTACTTCCACACATCACAGCCCCATGTGAGACAGATCCTGTCCCAGAGTGATGCAAATATTCAGCTTGTTGGCCTCTTACAAAACTTTTTTTACATGATATTTTATAATCATTGTTATTGTAGCATTTTCAATAAATTACGTAAAACACGAATCAGCACAAAGTTTTTATTTTGTGTTTTTAGTTCTGGTGTTTATCCACCTTGCCTTCATGTTCTCCAGCTGTCTGGCCTACAGTTGAACTTCTCACTCTGGAGAAAAGGCTGCAACGATTACATCAGTCCCTGGAGCAGAGGCAGCAAATGGCCCCTTTTCTCATTTCCATTATCAAATTTGACCTTCCTCATCCTCCCTGGCCCGACAAAAACAGCGTTTAAGGCACACTTATTAAACACAATCTAGTGAAGTTATTAAAACAAGCCAGCTTACTGAGAGACCTGCCACAATTCAATTACCTGTGTAGCTGGAGGGAGTAGCAGCTCAGTGCAGGTGATGATTCTTCTACTTTTATAGAGCAAGAAAAACGGCGTAGTTAGCTTGGCTTCAATTAACACAATGGTGCTGTGTTAGTAATGAGCTGGCCAGTGATTGGCTGGGAGGAGGGTTGGAGGTTAGCAGTTCGCTGCTGTCTGCGCTGACGGCAATGTCTGGACCAAAGTGAGCTCATGGTTTCTTGTCACTCAATTTCTTGCCAGTTCCTGGATTGTATCTTTTCCATTAGCACCTGAATCATAGATATGACACTGTCATTACGGTGAAATAGCCGGGCTAGAGACAAGTTTTGCATTTTCTCTTTTAAATTTCCTTGTTATAAATTACTGTCATTCAGTTATGTGACACAGCATTTACTGCTTGATCACTTCAGTCTATTCTTCATTTGGGTTTCGGTTTCTGATCTTGTCTTTGTGTTCATTTTAGGCTTTCATTATCCAGATCAGCAAAAGCGATTTTTTGGTATCCGTTCCTGCTAATATATTTTGAGAGTTTTACAGGATATCCTTTTGAATGTTCAGTCAGGAGCAGCATAGACAAGAAAAGAATAGAACTTTATTTTTCCCCTTACTCTGGGAATTCAGAATTGCCTGGTGGCAGTAACTCATATAGGCAAAGTCCTATAAAATGTACATTTAAAAAAAATGCTTAAGCAAGAGTATAATTTTTGTGAAAATGGTAACATTGATATGTTCTTGACAGAAGTTCTGGATACAACTTGTGAGTAAATGTTAGTTTGCAGAGCGACATCCAACAAGCTAACCACCATTCAGTCTGCCGTCTGTAAAGTTCCAGTCGGCTTTTAAAGTGACCCTCACAGATTTTGTTAACAGACATGTTTTCTGTGTAAAGCTTTTATTTGCTGGGCAAAAAGCCATTTATGTAACAAATAAAATTTCTCCATACTGCAAAGACAGGTTTTCTTAAAAGTATATATTACTTAAACCTAATTAGATCGCAAAGGACCCAGTTTTGCTTCCACTCAGATATCTGTCTAAGATGTCATTAATTTGACACACGATAACAATTCCAAACATGTCTAAGGGAGTGAATGTCTGCAGATAAATCTTAGTCGTACTAGAGAATACCTGAAGCAATGTGAGAAATTGAGGCATTCAAAACACCCAGGTGTTATCTGTTTCCCATGTTTGTTAATAGACCACGATTTAATCTGGCTTTTGTCTAATCCATCAGATTAAGCAGATTAAGTGTTGAATGAGAATCAGTCATACTGGAAAGTGTTTCATAAGAACTTTGAAATAATGGTAGCAATTGTGAAAAGAACTCTCTCAACTGGAGTGTCTGGTAGAGTTATTATAAGTCAAAACTAAAATACATATCAGTGTGAAGAGTTCTGCTGAAATTTGTTGAAATATAACCCAAAGTAATTTGCATGAAAAAAAATGTCCCTCCTGCAAGACAAGTTTTCCATATTAATTAGTAAGAGATTTACGGTTAGGGAACATTATGAAATGACTATGTAACTTTTTACAAATGGGTTTCAAAAGGCTGCACTTTGGTACAGTAAGCTAAAGAGTGAGACAGAAGTATTACTGGGGAAGTGTGTGTGTGTGTGTGTGTGTGTGTGTGTGTCCCTGCAGCAGACCCACACCAACACAACCACATCCCCAACTCAAGTCAAACTCATGGTTTACCAAACCAGCACAACGCACCGGACCCTCACTAATACAGAAACCACAACACCACACCTGACCGTCACTTCCTGGCTTAATATCCTACTAAAGCACAAAAAACAGCACGTCTGACCCACATGAGGCCCAACAGGCACATACATATATGCTATATATCTCATCTGTTACAGATGACATGAAATAATAAAGGAAAACTAAACCGACCTGTTTGAAGTGGACTCTCCTGCCAGCTCCCAGACTCCAGCTCTGTGTCTGTCACATCCAGAGCAGGAGGTGAAGTGACATTTGATTCATTTTCTACTCTTCATTTTCTACTCAAAACATTTTGACAAGCTTTAGCTGCTTAAAAGTCAGTTTACTCATGTTTAGTTAGCTTCACTGCACAGTTACATTTAGTTAATGGAAAAGCACCAGCTGGCAAATAAAAAAAAGTAAACTGATCAGTTACCATTTTTGTTTTGGATGTACATGCACCCACAGGCACATAGAGGATGTTCTTACACAAAAGGCAATCTTAATAATTTTTTTTTAATAGTAAAGGGGAGAAAAAAAAGGTTTTTTAAAAAGAACTAAAAACATTTATAGAAAAGTATAAATGTTATTTTTTTTCTTTTCAAAGTAAGTGAGTGCGTCTTGCATTCAGGTGTTCTCATTAGTCCAGACATTACAATGGAACCAGTTTGTTCCAGAGAAAGTAGTTCCAGCGGTAGGAACAGAACTGGTGCAGTAGAACCAGTTTAGCACTGAAACTAGCGTAGTAAAAAAAAAACCAAGAACAATTCCCCCATCCAGAGAAACACACAAGGAGTCCCATCCCCTGAGGTAACATCTTGTGCAAACACTCTGCTGATTAAAAACAGGCCTGCAAGCATGGCTGCTGCCAGGAGGAACAGGGCAAACAGAGCCGGTGCATCAGGAGGCCGGATCCTGAACACAGTGGAAGAGCAGAGCCAAACAAAGCTTCCTGACATGTTTGTGCCTCGGTTCAGAGCACCTCAGAGCTGCATGGACTCCAACAATGGCACTTCTGATGTTCAGTCTCAGATTCCTGATAATTCGTCATGTTTTGAAATATCTGTTTTTCTGCTGCTTTCACCTCAGAACAAAGAAGGTGAAAGGAATTTTGTTTGTGGAGTCCAAAGCATAAAACACCATTCAGTGTTGGCTGTACAAATTCCAATAACAACATTCTTCAAAAAAATTGTTCGAAAATATTTGAGCAACAAGCAAAAAAAAGAAAAAGAGTTGTTTTGTTGTTCTCAAGGCTGTGAGCACAACAAGCTTCCTTCCACTTATATTTCATTAAGGTGGAAGCAGAATGGTAGTCTGAGCTCAAACTCTGCAGCACCGTGCGTCCTGCCCGACCCACTCAGAGGTAGACAGTCTTGGGTTTCTGTTCACAGGAGCCATGAAAACGTATCCTTGCATCCTTGATAAACACATATTCAAGTCAAGTCAAAGTTTTATTTATGTAGCACATTTACAACAACCTCCACTGACCAAAGTGCTTCACAATCACAACATCACAGGTAGAGAAATGATAAAACTGAAAATAAATCTAAGCTTAGTAAAAAAAATAATAGGACAATTAAAAAATTGGCAGAAAATACCGAAAACTAATTAAAACCAAGACATACTTAATTTCAGCTGCAGTGATTCCCCTCCAGTAATCGATAATCAATAATCTGAGAAGGATTGTACTTGTGTGACCACTTAAGCTGAAATACATATGTAAGAATGTCAGGACAGTCCATGTCCAATCTGTGTGAGATCGCTGCCTGAATGACAAGAAACATTTGGAGATTCACTTGAGCCAACACTGGAAAGGAAAAAAAATCTACACCACGAATCTGGTTCAGCCAGCTAATCATCCTAATATATACGAGTTCAATTCAAATTAACTTTAAGTTTAAATTTTGCACAAAAGCAAACAACAAACAGTTTATTTTCGTATAATTCAAAATTAATCCAGGAGGCCCTGGGTTAATAGTAATTAGTAAACCAGTAAACAAAATCTGTGTCATTATTTGTAGCTCAAATGTGCTACATTGCAGCAGTATTTTGTAAAGATAAAACACTATTGAAAATATATTTGCAGTGAAATTGAAATGTATGAAAACAGTGTTGAAGCTAACTTTTTATGCTGCAGGTGAAACTGTTAAATAAACAGCAGGGCAGGATATTTTTATCCATAATATTTCTAAACTCTTCAAAGAAAACTGTTATCTGTCTGTCTACCTTTAATGTTCACTTGTTCCATGCCTCCCTTCCCTCGGCTTAGTTGTTTTCCATATTTGTTCTGTCTGTCTATCTGTCTGTCTGTCAGATTATCAGCAGTCCTTATTTAGCACATCCACTGAGCCAGACATACTATGTTTGCTTTCACGCCCTTCTGTCAGGCCATAGCTCAAGAAAATCACCTTTGCCCAATACCCTTCCAACGCCCCCTTTTGTCAGCAGTACAAAGTTGATTTTATTTCCCCAACATCCCACTGATCTCTTTCAAAAACAACCCTGGATAGAAGAGGGAGGGGACACAGAGGTGTCAGCCAGCCAGTCGAACAACCAGGCAGCCAGTTCACCAGCCAAACAAGGCTCTTTTTCTTTGGTTGTCTGTAATGCCCATCTGCTGGAAGCAGCATTATATGCAATATCCAATTCAATCCCTTCCCTCAACCTTCCCGAAAGCTTTCAGCCACATTTTAGCACACAAAAGCTGCTGCTCCGTCCTTTGTAGCCTGAGCTCCTTTTAAGAAGGTGAAGGTGTGGAGGTGAATCAATAGTGTCCTGGCTCTCAATCTCTCTGGCCTGCTACAGAGGGATTTTTAGGTTGGGAGGGAGAAGGTGGAAAGTGGAAGGAGGTGGGATGGTTTTGTCATTCATAAGCTTTGCTGACAAATCCTTGACATCATTTGGCGGATTGTATCGATAAGTTGTTCCCTGGGCTGCGGAAGACGAATCAAAATGATTTGCCGAGCATTTTGTCATGGTGTGGATGGGGGTGACTGTAGTTGGGGTAGGAGGATGGGTCACTAGGTTTGCTGTGGGTGAAAGATTGAGGATGGTGTCCAGAACAAAGATGATGCTGCCAGCCACAGCTGTGACATTGGCAACTAAAGGTGTCTGCGCTGCAAAGTTGTTCAAAGTTCATCTAAAGACAAGGAGTGTGTGTTAGTGGTGACTCATCAGAGTCCAAGCTGCAGCTGTTCCTGACATTCAACCCTTCAGTAAAAACCTGCCAAACACACTCAGGTTATCTTCACAAACCAGAGACAAATCAGAAAACTTGAACTGTCTTCTAGCATCAAGGGACACTTTGTGGCCTTAAACACATCCAAATGTATGCAGACTTTCACATGTGACCCAAAGTACATTCATCTCTTATAAATATGCCTCCTCACACAGATCTGTGTTTATGTATTCTTGGTTGGAGCTGCTCCGGAGGGAAGAAAAGACCTGGATTTCCTGCCTGCTGTTTAGACAGTTGCTGGCTTAAGCATTGAATGGCAAATCTCTTAATCTGCCCCTCTTAATAAGAAAAACATGAGACTGTCTGATAATTTCACACACATTTCCATCTGTTTTAAGACATAGAAAATCATTCAACACCACTGGTGTGTGGGATTGGGTAACTAAACATTGAAAAAAAACATATGCTCTTGTTAGTTTCTGGCATAAAAAGTGGACGTTCTTCTGCTGTGCTGTAGACGGTCACAATGTTTCAGTGTTTCACAGATAGTTAGACANGTTAGACATCTGTTCAGACAACTAGATAATTCTGGTAATGTCATTATTGCTTAATATTGAAGTCGCTATGGTGACAGTGGCAGCTCCGCTGGTTTGAGCCCCCTTTCTGTCTCTGTCATTGTGTCCTTGGGCAAAACACTTGATCCTCCTTACCCGTTGATCCAGCATCAAAATGCCTAAAGTCTGTGTCCTGTATGGTTGTTCCAATCATTCTAACAGAGAGAAAGATAAATGTTGTTTTTGTGTTTCGAAGGTTGTTGGTAACGAGGGAGTTAATTTTAAAAAACTTACCGAAAAAGAGGAATAAAAAGTGGATCAACAATCCACAACAAAAAACATGCGGTGTGAAAACTAACACTGGCAGAGTTTGCACCCACCACCTTCTAACAGGTAACGATCACATCGTTTAAATTGTATTTTCAGATATCTGATTGGACAGTTAATTAACGGTTGACCTGAATCCAGCGTCCTACAATGACTCAATAACATACAACTCCAGCAAGAATTTTGTTTTCAGAAACTAAATAAATTATTTACTGGGAGATTCAAGCTCATAGAAATAACAAGGATGAGTTTGTTGTTACCGATAGCATCGTTATCATAGACTAATTACTTAAAATAGCACAACTCACCCAGCAAGCTGACAGCCATTTAATGCTTCTTTTGATCCTAAATGGTTGACCCAACCTGAAACTAAATGATTGTATTCTCCAGGCTTCTGAAAGCTTTTTTCTGGCTCGTGGTATGATATGAGGTCTGCAGCACCAGATAGATAGTTATGTGGATCTTCTCAATGCCGGGTAAATTCTCAAGATTATATGAGAAGTCTTTTTTACAGAGATAATACGGATCATATCTTAAATATACACATCTTTTTTCACGATGTCTCGTTTGTTTCAGCCTATTTAGGATATTAGCGTACTCGTTGTGATCAATTTTGCTTTGTTTTGAAGTGGAGAAATCCACATCTGAATTTCACGCGTCACCCGGGTCATGTCTGAAACCCAGCAATACAGCTGGAAGAAGCAATAATGAGAGCTGTTTCTTTATGAAAATGATTATTATTATTTTTTATGATCACAATATTTATGTTTCAACAGAATCTGAATTATTATTAAATCCAGTTCTTAATAAGATCAGGAGCTAACATGTTAATAATAACATGCATCATAAACATTCATGATACCAGCAGCTACATCAAGACAATGGTTTAAAAAGGAACTGAACATTGAAAACACCACTTCTTAAACAGATTGACTTGTAAGAGTCTCTGAAGTTTCCACTGTTTTAAAGCAAATGGTTTTATGTATTTAGATTTACTTTTCCTTTTACCTCACAGAAATCTGAGGATTTGAAACAGAAAATAATCTGGAGAGATTTAAAACCTTCAGGTTCCAACCCCTGGACAGCCTCATCAAAACATTCTAAAAGCCTTACTTTGGCCGGCCGTATTGTGTCACCTCTCAGTAAACCTGACCTGGGGTCCCTCCATCATTTCCCCAAACTGATGGGTAATGTTTGCACAACAGCTGTTTGAACCAGCTCTACGGTCTTTCTGTGACAGGAAGGCAGTATGTATGGCCCAGAACGTTGAATGATTTTCCACTGTTGATTGTGCCGTCAAAAAGGATAAGAAGTAAAAGCACGGCTGAAGAAAGTCATTAAGTGAAGATGATTCCTTTAGAAGAAATCTAGACAAAGCTTTACTGTACTGTATGGTGAACAAAAACAATTATATGCGAGGATCTTAAAGTGTGTGTTCAGAGGTTTGAGTTCAAGATTCTGGGTATCCTTTCATATGCTTCTCATAGCAAAGGTTCTGTAAAGTTTCCATCTGTAATAGTTCTTTGGGCTGCTGTACAAAGATGTCATATCACCACGGCCGTGATGAAAACTAAATAAATCTACAAAGTGGTAGAAGCTACGAAATAACTGACGTGGTGAGACAGCTGCTCTGATGCAGAAGCTCGGCTGGAGACGGCAGCTGTGAGGAGGAGCTTTGTGGAAATGGGTGGAGCTTCGTGAGAGCAAGAGTTTCAGCACCATGAATGGCAGCAAAGAACAAATCAAATCAACACTCCAGGTATGTCTTTGATGAAGGAATAACATAACTTGATATAAAGCTCAAAAATGTCAATTTGACATAATATCTACCCACACCCCTTTAAAAGTTGGAATTAAATGTTAAGCAATAACTTTGTATTTTCTGAATAATTTCTGAATAAAACCAGGGCTATTATGAAAATACCAAATTAAATATTGCTTACCAACACATTATCCATTCAGAATAGCTAAAGTGGGTTATAAAAGAGGACTCAGAACTGGTCTAAGTGAGGAGCCAAAAGAGACGAGCTGGACTCCAGGTCTCCGCTGGCTACCTCAGCAAAAATATCCTCCCTGCCTTTCTCATTCCACCTCATTGTATTTTATTAGACTTCAATTACCCTGAGAAAACAAAATCACACAAAGGCAGTCTCAATATTATGCTTGATTTAAGTGCTAAACTACAAATTCCTAGGGATGCAGAAGGTCCAGGGTGAGAATATAAGTGAAGTTTTTCCAAATCATTTAAATTTATGATCTAAACAGAATTGTTATCATTTTCTGCTTTGTAAGATCCAGTGTATCTATTATGAACATCTCAGAACTAATAGAATTTCCCTGTTAAACAAAAATATCCAAGATGATGTTTTCCCCTTCAAAAATAATGACAATATTACAGTGTGAGTGGCAGAAACCTTCTGGCCAAGGTCAGAGATACTGGAGGAGTGGATAAGGAGATCATCAAAGGGAGAGTGTATGTGTGTGTGTGTGTGTGTGTGTGTGTGTGTGTGTGTGTGTGTGTGTGTGTGTGTGTGTGTGTGTGTGTGTGTGTTGGGGGGTAGACTGCTCAGCCTCCTCACCCTCACCCCATTGTTGTGCCCTCTATCCTCTTGTGCATTCAACTGCAATTCCACTTCAATTTTTATCAACCTTCTGCTTACCTCAAGGAGATAGGATTCAAACCCTGACACGAATTAGCCCCAAAGATTGACTTGATACAGCCTCACCCAGGGGGCAAGCTACAAAAAAGAAGGCCCAATTTTTTTCCTCCCTCCTGTTTCCCCTGACTTTCATTGCAGCTTTTTTCCCCTCCTGCTTCCATTTTTGCCTTCTGTAATATGCATATTTCTGCCTCTGCTCCTTTGCAGACATCCCCGGCTCTGTCCATCTTCTGCCTCATCTTGATTTTTTTTGTTTTTCCACCAGAGTTCCTTCGGTCTGCCTGTCAGCTGTCAGAGTGACGCTGCACCTTCTGTCTCAGTGGGATAGACAGCAGTGCAGCTTCTGATGGAGTCATTTGCTTAAGAAAACAGATTGGCATCAAAAAGTAAGAGACTTATGTGTTGCCAATTGATTGCATGACAAAGAGGTTGGAAAGCAGGGAGGGTATTTAATTTCCACTCATTACAGAGTAATGGCTAAGAGGTCATCAGCAAAGTCACAACAAGTCAGAGGATACAGAAATACTGGCAAAAATCATTTACACATCTGAGCCTTCTCATGTTGAGTGGTTTAATTACCTCCCATGGTGAGCAAAGATTCAACAACAAGGTCTCTCTTTTAAAACTGAGCTAGTCTCTTCAAAAACAGATTTTTACAGATTTACCTACTAAACTACAGAGACACTGCTTTAAAGCATGTACATTTAGATATTTTTAACACTATTTCAGCTTGTGTTATATTAGCAAGAGTACTTTTAAAAACACAAAATTTGTCCCCAAATGTAAATATTTATATATACATGAAATAAAAATAAACTCCAAACATCTACTTTTCCACAGAGTGTATTCAATTTGTTAAAGTAACTTTCCCGTATAACTTTGTCCTTGTTTTTACATTATGTACAATTGAAACCAGAAATTTACATACAAAGCACTGAAAACCTTTTTAATTTCAATTTCTTTTATTTTTGTTTCTTTAATTTATTTTTCTTCAGTATCTTCAAATGTATAGGTTTGCACAATATATATTCCTTTAATATTTGTTAGAAATGACCTTTTAAAGTGTGTGACCTGAGTCAAACATTTTGACAGCCTGCTGATATGTTGACCCATTGCTCCTGTTTAAATGGATCAGATTTATGGGCCTTGTTCTCACACACCTTTTTAGAACTTCCACCTATTTTTCTTTGGGATTGAAATTAGGACTTTATGATGGGCAGTCTGCAACATCAAATATGTTGTTCTAGCAATTTGTAACTAATTTGGTGGGACAATTAGGGTGATAATCCGTTATTGTCATCATCATTTGTTCTCTTTGTGAATATCATGAAGGCTAGACATCGGCATGCTGTTCATACTTGTGCATAATTGTTTAAAACAAACAAATGTGACATTTTTTCACTCATGGAAATTGTGCCAAAAGGATCAGTGAGATATTTAGAGATTCACAGATTCTTCCTGATAAATTGCCTGATTTATTTAGATTTTCCCAAGATATCCCACAAGTAAACTATTTGAGATATTTTGAATTATCCTATGAGGAGTTTACAAAGTCATCACAACATTTGGGTTTCTTAGAAAATTTGAAGGCACCATAATATTATTTATTATGTATGTAACCTTCTGAACTGGAAGATAGTAATCTTAGATTAAATGTCACATGGTGAGAATAAAGGTTATTCTCTTTCTAAGCAATGCAGAACAAATATCTGTTTTCATTTGGAAACAATTTATTAGCTGTTACTGTTTCAATATAACAATGCCAGACAAAAATAAGACATTATCTGGACAGAGTGCAAAGTTGCATAAGTATATTGTCATTGTGATGTCAGTATGTACAAAAACAGGAAAAGTGATTCTGGTTTAGAAATAGCTGAAATACAATTCTAATAAATATTAGGATTTATAAAAATTTGGTCTTTGAATTAGTTATTGGAAATGTTTCCTTATTGGGGTGGATCATCCTATAGCAATTTCAATAAACAGTTTTTCTTCATTTCTAATTTTATTTGCTGAAATTCAGTCTACTTTAGTTCTACATCATATTGTCTTAAATACAAGGCCAAACCTGCCATGAACTGGAAAGAGCTGGATTACCAAAACCAAAACCAACACCTGCTTATGACTAGAAAAGAACTTCAGTTCATTTGATCAACTGTCATCCATGTTAAGCATTTTTGAACACGTGAAACTTGTTCACACTGAACCCCAGGCCTGCGTAGTGCTGACAACACAATACATGACAAGTCCTATTAATGAGCATAGCCACCAACTCCAGCACACATTCATAACAAACATACAGACACACACACACACACACACACACACACACACACACACACGCACACACACTGAAAAGAACAGCTTGCATGTGGATGTCCAGCCAGCTAGTGATTCCTCACAGATAGTATTGATCTGAAATGCTAGCCTCATTCATTACAGGCTGACTAGTAGCAGATGAGCTGAGGCTTATTGCTGAGCAGGCCTTTCTGGACTGCATAGAAAACCACAGGGGGGAAATGTAGTGACCAAGCACAAGTGTTAAGGTGGCTCACGTCTCTTAGTCAGCACTATTATATATGACGTAACATTTTATTGTTGGAGGAATGTATATTTCATTATTAACACTGATTGACCAGTCATTACATTAAAATCATTTGCTATAATTCTGTGTCAGCCATGTGAAGCATTTCATGATGAGATTTTAGCACCGGAACTTAGTTATTAATGTGAATTTGGTTTGTTTGCATTCCATCTACCAACTCCACTACCTAATTTTCCAAAACTCAACCCTTAGCCTATGTTTACGACGACTAAGTGTTTATCTAATGAAAAAAAAAATAAAAATAAAAAGCCAATAAAGACCCACTCTCTTGTGGGGTGGATATTATTAATGTCATGTTTGCCCCAGGCTTACTGTTGAGTTAGGGGCTTATGTATGGTCAGGTTCCAGATAATGTTTTTGGACAAATTGCACTGGTGCACCAAAAGCTTTTAAACCTCTCTTTTGTGTGGTGCACTTCTACAAAATGTCCTTGCATCCACCCCTTTTAACCTTTTAGCAGCATATTTAACTTATTTTTACTGACAGATTTTGTTTGGCGATTGACAAGTTTTGTTTATCCAAAAACACAAATTTGCTGACTTTACATCTGACTTTTGGGGAAAATTAAGAAGCGTCACCAAGAGTTGTGGACACAGCAGGACATCATCATAAATTGGTTAAGCCCTCCTGTCCACTGACCCCGCTGCCTCTCCAGGCATCAACTGGGGTAAACAGCTCTGCATCTTCGACCCTCTTCTGGCCATAACGACAGTTAGGTTTATTAATAGTGAATCCTGGGACCCACACGCGGGTTAGAGCATGATTCTGAAGGATTACTGGATACTTCAGACACACTTCACTCCAAAAAAGAAGAGGATAATTTTCTTCTGCTCTTTCCCCCTGACCAAGTTGCTAAGCCCAGGCCATCAGAGGACAGCCGGGTGAGGAGGGAAGATGCAACGCCCCCACTATCTCACAGCATGAATCTGCAAGACTTGTGCAAAGGAGCTGTTGATAATTTGTGCATCCTCTGTCCCTCTGTACAGGCTCAGGCAACAGCTTCCCAGTAAGTGGGGAAACGATGCCCAAGGCAAGGAGAACCATCTGGCAGCTCATCCCATTCTTTCCAGAGTGTTTGGAGGGAATCCCACATTGCTGGAAGAATCCTATTTCACCTGTGAACCCAGTCCAAGGAGGCTGTTCATTAGATTGTGAGGACATAAAAGCAAAAGGTAACAAGTCCCTGCCGCCTGTAGAGCCCCTGGTTGCATTCCACCTGCATCTCAACCTTACCATGGTTGACTTGAGACCATTTCTTTTCTTGCAGAATAGTCTTACAACAGCCTGGGCCCTGAATGCCACCTGACTTGTGTCGACATACCAGGTGGAGCTGGAGGCCCCAGGAGGCCCCACCAGGAGGCCCCAGGAGGCCCCAGGAGGCCCCAGGAGGCCCCAGCCACTGACAGTGAGACAGGATGTACCATGTATCATCACTTGCCAATTTTTGATGATTTATCATGTTTCAATATATGGACAAATTAAAGGTGAGCATGAATAATGAAAATATAACTGTTGACATTAGTTAAAAGCAGAAGCTCAGTGGTTGTATAAACTGTGATTTTGCATACTAAGTACCTCAGATGTATTGTCTCATGTCCCCATGTGATTCAGTTGTGGGTAAAGACAATGGTAATTCTTCTGCATTATAACATTAGACTATACATGAAGTGAATGTAAGTGACTATTCCACTAAAACAATTCCTTCTGGAGTAAGAGTACAGGTGACTTGTTTTATAAAGTCTATACTGGCTTCATGCTTCAGAAGATCACATCCAAAAACTGAGGACAGCACACCAGGAGCCACAGCATCAGTCAACTGTCTCGTTTGGAGCTTTTAACCCATATTTGACATCATGTTGACATTTACAGCAAACAAAATGTGAGTCTTGTTTCAGAAGTCTTGAAAAGAATTCAGAACCACTGGACCAAGACGATCAGCTCGTTTTGATCCAGTGGTTGTATGATAGAAAATACTCACAAGATGTTCACATCCACCACTCCAGCTTTGGTTTTTTGATACACATCAGTCCTCATAGAACTATGGAATAACTGAATAAAGAAAGTATGTAAATGACATTTTTTGGTATAATTTTTCATGAATCAGACATGGTCTTGAAAATCAATCAATTTGGAGAAAGTTTCAAATTATAATTTAATTCTTTGTGCATCCCATCCACAGGACTTTTGAGATACATTGTTTGTTGCAATGTTGAGGAACTAAATTGCCAAAAATAATTAAATACTAAAAAAAGACAAAAAGATGCAATTAGTCAGCCAGCTTACCTAAGCTGCACCTCTTGTATTCAAACAATGGAGTCATGGAGGGTGAATTCACATCACAGAGATTAAGTGATTAATCTCAACATGTCGTGTGCTGTCGGTAAAAGCAGATCGTCAGAATCCTTGGTGACGCTCCGATAGACAATAGCAGACGGTGCCTTCAGCTTCCAGCTGCATTTCCCCACAGAGCCGGCCACAATGCCGGGCCGAGGGTCACAGAGAACTGCTCCAATTGGCAGAACCCAACCTAAAAGAGCTGCAACTTGGCATTTTGATTCTAAATCCTTTTCTGTCCAGATTCTATTGAGGGGTGTGAGGGAAGTTAATTATGAAATAAAAAAAAATGTCATTTTGAGACATAAAAGAAGAGATTGGATAGACGGAAGGGATGAGAAGGGGGAGCTGAGGAGGCGAGTCTAACCAAGCCAGCAAATGTGCCCTCATGCCAGGGAGTCAATTTGAGGAAAGCCGTACAATGTGACATCATTTACTCAGAAAAGCCTAATTTGTCAGCATTAATATTTCACTCCCAGCATTGCCTGTCACAGTGTGCCAAAGATGACTGATCAATGTATGAAATGGCTACAGCTAATTTATTGAATATTTATGTGCAATGTCATGTGCAGGTCTGAGGCGAAATTGTTTCTACCACAGTCCAGGAACTTTCCAGAGAAAATCTAATTTTGGTTTTGAATACTATTACTAGAGTGAAAAATATACTTTTTGTCATTTGGTTAAAAGCAGAAATTTACTTTTGACTGCAGATTTAGTTAAGACACGCAAGGCGCTTTATTAGGTACACCTGTTTACTTGGCGTCACACGCACCGTTTTAGATTTCCCAGAGGACAGCGACACAGGCTGGCATCTAGGCAGTAATGTGTGCTGAAGATGATGATGAGGTTAAAACTGAGGATTAAAATGAAAAAGGAAAGGAGAGAGATTGTCTGAGTAGTTCGGAAAATAGTGATTTCCTGAAATTTTCAAACACAGTTGTCTCATACTATTAACACCACCACCGCTTACTCTCTCTCTCCAGTCAGTCCTGGTCTATTGGTCCAGCTCTCACTCTCCCTGTATTTAAACTCCTTTCACTCCTTGCTGGATCCTCATGTTATGCTCCATTTTCCTCCACATGACTGGGTCCCAGTTTTGTTCCTGCTCCTTGTGGCCTCCTTATTGCTATTGTTTGATTTTCATTCAGTTATCCACCATGAACTCACCGCCTCTGCCACTCTGCATTTGGGTCCATCATCAGCACACCTCACCTTGACAGGTTTCAGTCAGGAGAGAGATTCCACAACAAATATTTACATACCATGACATAGTGTTTGACCCCAAAATGTTGCTGAAAAACACCAAAAGAACACTGTGTCCACAGTAGTACATGGTGGTGGCTGCACAGTGCTCTGGGTTTTGTTGAACGGCACTTTTGTTTTTATTAAGGTGGAAAAAATTCTAAACTATTTGAAATGTTAGTCATTTTTGAACCCAAACTCTCTGATGTCTGCTGGACAGGTAAAGTTGAAGATGGATGTAATGAGTTAATAAGAGGAAATAACATTTTGGGATGGTATTCTTAGGATCCAGAACAGAATTCAACGGAAATATGTGGAGTGATATCAAAAGCATGTGGATAACAGATGTCCCACAAACTGAGAGATTTGTCAAACCTGTGGAGGGGAGAGCGAACAAATACTGTCAAATAAAGGTGTTGGGATACTGAGACTTACCAAAAAAGACTGAATGGGGAAACTGACTCAAACGGTGATGGAAAAAAGTATCAATTCCTACACATTTATTTGTTTGTTTGTTTTTCCTGTGACATTTTTACGTTTTTGTTTTCCGCAGGTTTTGACTTTTTACCGTGTCATTTTTGTACATCACAAAAATCTGGCGTTATTAAGAGCTGCTGTATGTTGTTGCATGAAGATGTTTGCAGATATAGCGGAAACTGTGAAATGAGAGGACAAAAAAATATTATTATGAATCCAATTTTTCCTTCAGCTTTAAGAAGAGTTTTGCATTAGAAAAATAATAAGCTATGAGGGAAAGCCTGTAGAATAAATTATTTAACCTGGAAGCCTAAAAGCTGAATCCTACATGTATTATTTTGTGGATTTGTGGAATTTCTATTCAACAAGGACAGCGGTTCATCTCAATATGTCTCCTGACCAGGGGTCCATGATTAAGTCCTTTCCCAGCATGCTGTTGGTGAGCCAGCAGGTCACCAGGTGACCAATTCTACCACCATACAATCTGAAGTGCAAATCTCTTTCTTGCACCTCAGTTAGCATGAGCCCCTCCAGTCCTTTCATTATAGCAGCACTAATTACAAATTCTTAAACCAGTGCCAGACATTATAACATGACAGTGCTGTGAGCATATGGCATAATATCCTATTAATGAACACTCTAAATTCAAACTCAGGTCAGCGCTACCACCCCTGTGAATGTGTCACTGATCCAATAGACACAGAGGTGGGGTGGAGGTAGGCTGTGGGTTGGGTGGAGGAGGAGAAAGTGACCTTCTTCTAAAATGCACAGACTCATTTAGAGAGAGAAGGTTGCCCCCAGGGCCTTCTCATTGTTTTACTTGTTTAATTTTTCGCCAGCAATTATTGATATAATATTTTGATGGAGGCAGAAAAGGGGAGCCACTGGAAAGAGCCCAGAAAAAGGAGGATTGAGTTTTTCTGTCACAATTTTTTGTTTTCTTCCTCCAAGCCATCCTGCTCTTGTAGTTATTTCACTTTGTTTTTATTGCTTATATTTTTTTCTTCCATGTTTCCTGCATGCAAGTCAGTGTCTACTTGTGTCGTTCATGAACGATTCGTTCAAATGAATGATTCGTTCAAATGAATGACTCATTTAAGTGAACTAATTGAAGAAAATCACTTCATTAACTGATTTGTTCATTTCTTAGTTCAGATGTCATCGTGAGCATGTTGGTCAGCAGTAACTTCAATATTTTGTGTCTCAGAATTTATAATAAATATTCATAAATGTATGAATTTATGACACAGCACCACCGCGCTGTGTCAAACTGTGAGGCAATGTATGACTCAAAATTGTTTTCAACATGTAAACATCACATACATTACATGTTATTTACGTGTTGTCTGTGTGTCAAAGTTGCATCAAACTAACATGAAAGATTGACAGGTAAATAGCCTGCAGGGATTCCCAGTATGTGAGTGAATCACTTGATTCAACCCAACCTCAGACAAAACACAACATTAGCTTGGAGGAACAGAACGAGGAACACACTGTGCTGGAGAGGCGCCATGTCACAGTGAGTCACGCTGTACGTGGTTTGTACCAGGAGAGGCTCTGTTTTGATATGCACTAATTCATTTGGTGAATGGATCATTTTAATTTTCTGATTCAAATGAACTGCCATCCCCGTCACTAAAGTGAAGTTAGTTGTGCTATTTCCGTTGCAGAGAAACAAGCTTTAAGCATCTTGCTGGCTCAGTGCAGCAAACATTTTAATATACAGCAGGGAATGTCCCATCCATCTCTGTTCAAATGTAAGACCATATGTTTGCAATAGGCTCCTCACCCTGAAACAGAGCTAAGATGGAATTTGAAGTAGCCCTTTACCAGCTCTATGTGCTCTTCAACTAAAAAAAAATTAACTTCAGTTGAAATCCTGTGTTTCACTTGTATTTGAAGCAAAAGTGAAGTTAGAATATCTATGTTACTGCTGTCCTGTTGAGGAGCTTCAGGGGCTCATTGGATTACACAGGGGCTATTCTGTCTGCTACTCCCTCAGGGACGGTTCAGTCCCTGCAGGCCCTGGAGCTGGACCCCAGCGGCTGGCCCCTGCCAAGCACAGCAGAGCTGCATGTTTGTTTAAAAACCAGACTTAATCCTCCGCAGCAGCTGTCACAGATCAGGTTGCAGATCAGCGCTGAGGGCGACGTGCTGGGGTCCGGGGGAAGGCGCTGAGGGCTGCAGCAGGTGCAGACGTAATGACGAGTGAAATTATGAAGAAGCTTATATTGAACAAGTCAGGTGCTGAGGAGCCATTCTGGTTGAGATGACAGCAAGAAGAACCGAGATGAAGAGATGCACACAAAGTCCCCACATACACCCCAACATCCAAATTGCATCAGTTCTTTTGCAACTGTAACAAAATATCAGCGAGGGCATTCAACTTAGAAAGTGTTCCTCAATCAATGATTGCATGTTTTATGCTGTTTTCTCAAAGTCCAGCCGGGTTCTGGATCTGCTGGAGGTTTCCTCCTGTTAAAGAAGACGTTTCCTTTCTGCTGTCGCTGCTGGTCCAAGAGGAGTTAATGCTGTGAGTGAGCAACTCAGTGATATCTGCTGGGGTCCTTATATGTATTTTTAATAACTTGACTCTATTGTTTCAAAGCTAGGACCAGACTGGAATTTATAATGGAGTTGATTGAAATGACAATCTTTGTCAAGTGCCTGAAGACTCATTTTTGTGACTTGGTTGCGATATATAAACAAACTGAAGTGAAATGTAATTTACTCCTGATCAAATTTTTCAAACAAGGGAAAAGTTACAAGTATTCACTTTTCACACTGCTGAATTGTAACATTTTAGGTTGAACTTCATGCAGAAAGAAAAATCAAGATCTTTGACTGGAGGTCTGAAAAATGTGCTAACATTGTGTGGCAATCTGGGGTGAATTTTTCTTTATTATAAGACCTAACTGTAAGATGGTAACTCTGACAATAAGGGGGACCAACAACGCCACCTGGAATAACTCCAGGAAAAATATAATTGTTATAAGGGCACAGGTAAGGTTCTGCCAGAAATGAGACGAAATTCAAACAGTTGTACAAAAATTTATTAAACTTCAAGGTGTTTCTGTTGTTTAAAAACATTAGCCATGGCCTGAAATTGAATGGTTAAAACAGTGAATGCCTTTAATGAAAATTGATTATAATAAAATGCTTAAATTTTGAAGGAAACTGAGGCTTACCAGTGGGGGGAGTAGTGAGGAGAGGGGCAACATCCAGTGAAGAAAAGGGATCACCCTGGACACTACAAAACCACGGCAAACGAAAACAAAAGG
>CAEFZX010000951.1:0-28017 GCA_903066825.1 Alfaro cultratus | reverse complement strand
CTCATCTGGACTCTCCTCTGCTGCTGCTTCACAGGTAAAGTCCAGAGAATCCAACTCCTCTCCTCTATGAACATCTGTCCCTCTGAAATGAAGCCGACTAAACCATGAAGCTGCTGCATGTTTGTCTCTGTGTTTACAGAGGTCAGAGGTCAGTACACACTGACTCAGCCTGCAGCAGTGAGAGCTGATCTGGGAGGATCTGCTACCATCACCTGTAGAACCAGTCAGAATATTCATAGCACCTATTTAGCCTGGTACCAACAAAAAGATGGACAATCTCCTAAGCTTCTCATTTATACTACCAGCACTAAAGTATCAGGGACTCCAAGTCGTTTTACAGGCAGTGGATCAAACTCTGACTTCACTCTGACCATCAGTGGAGTTCAGGCTGAAGATGCTGCAGTTTATTACTGTCAGAGTCTTCATTACCCCAATAGCCAGTATGTGTTCACACAGTGAAAATCAGCCGTACAAAAACCAAAAGTGTCCCAAGTGATATAACTGGAAGCTGCTATAGAGAGACACCTTATGGGCACAAAAATGCTGTCAAACAAATTGAATAACTTTGTTTGAGAGCTATGATTTTTTTTTTCTCCTTTTACCACAAAAAATTGTTTAAATTATGTATTCACATCTTGAACATGATTAGCATTGCTGCTATTTTTAAAGTCAGTTAGAGAATAGGAAACTAAGATTAAAATAATCACAAATACATCTAAAATAATTATTCATGTTTATAAAATTCAAATAATGAAGATGTAAACCACGTTTCTAAAATAACTCAATGTGTCACTCAAAGCCCATCTAGAAAGTACATTTTTAATGGCAGTCCCTCTAAAATAGCAGTACTCTCAAGAATCCTTAAGGAGATAAATCTCCTAAGGGATTTAGGACTTAAATCTGCTGAACTGATGTTTCAAAGCTGCATATAAGTAGCAAAGAAAAACAGACTGTGTTTTCAGTCCATTTAAAAACTTTAAAAATTATCCTAAATCCATAAAGCTTTTAAAAATGAGCTGGCCAATTGTCAGGTGCAAAATAGCTGCAAGCTTCCCCATTCACACATCTGAAATATCCTGAGAAGAATTCAGAATCTCCTGGAAAGTGGAAAATATAACTTAAACACATACAACTACTACAGCAAACATAATGCACTGTGAAAAAAAAAAAAAAAGAAAAAAGAAAAGTCGAATTACCAACAGCTATGGTTGCCAGAAATACGGAAAAACCCGTAAAGTTCTGGCAACCACAGCTGTTGGTGTTTTATTGTAAATTAGAGAAGTTCTTCTTTACAGTGTATGCCTACTAAAAGTGTAGGTTTTTTTTGTTTTTTTTTTAAATAAATAAGCTGTTCAATGCTGACATCTTCTGGAGTGAAATGGTAAATGCAGACAGTGACAGTGTGCAAGGACTTTTCTGTTTCTCACACATCTTTTATATTTAATTAGTCACTATCATGTCCTTCTGCAACATTCCTAATTAATAAAATCCTCTTGTTTGAGACAGAGTATAGGAACACAAAATTAGGATTCTCTATATAAAGTTAAATAAAACTTACATTGACATCGGCATCCATTAACCTACAAATAATAAAAATTAAAAAAAAGAAGTTTTACATGTTGATTAATTTAATCTCTTGTGGTTTAAATCAAACTGTTTTACCAAGTATTTTGTTGATATGGACAGTTTAGACAGAAGCTTCCAGTGAATATTTAAGATTTACATACTATGAGATTTTTTTAATCAAAAAAGCAGATCATATTCCCAGATTTTTAGTTTGTCTAACCATTTAATATTTGCCTCATCCTATTTGGTGTCTTGGGCCCCAATTTATACTGCTTTTCCTGTCAACTGGTACTTTAAAGCTGTTTTACACCACAAGTAACATAGAGGTATCTGCAAAGACAACCACTTACACAATTTATTTTAACAGAACAAAAATGCAGACAATAATTTGAAAGGATCACAGTGGAGCATGAAAGTGACCTGGAATGGCTTGAAATTCGCAGAATTGTTCTGAACCACTTCTTTGAGATCTGTTTTGTCATGTCCTTCAGGTGCCTTTTGGCAAACAAACAGATGGGCCACAATAACAAGTTGGTTTATTTCAAATACAGTAGATGTGGGAAAGAGAGGGAAAAAGGAAGGAGAGTCTTCAACATTTGTAGAAATAGTGCTGTCAGTTGAACACTGGATGACTGACAGCTGTCCTTCATCACAACTGAAGACACAGAAATCCTCCTCATCAAAAACATGACTTTGATCTACATCCTCATCTGGACTCTCCTCTGCTGTTGCTTCACAGGTAAAGTCCAGCGAATCCAACTCCTCTCCTCTATGAACATCTGTCCCTCTGAAGTGAAGCCGACTAAACCATGAAGCTGCTGCATGTTTTTTTCTCTGTGTCCTCAGAGGTCAGAGGTCAGATCACAGTAACTCAGCCTGGAACAGTGCACTCTGCTGTTGGAGAATCCATCACAATCAACTGTAGGACTAATCAGAGGGTCTACTCTTGGGATAGCAAGGATTATATGGCTTGGTATCAACAAAAAGATGGAAAATTCCCTAAACTTCTCCTGATTGATGCTAATACACCTGCAGATGGGATACCTAGTCGCTTCAGAGGTAGTGGGTCCAGCTCTGACTTCACTCTGACCATCAGCGGGGTCAGGGCTGAAGATGCAGCAGTTTACCTCTGTCACTGTGTTCATGAGGGTTATTCACCAGGGCCACAGTCAAAACTCTTCATACAAAAACTTCCTTCTAAAATAAATTGACTTTTGCCATGGTAAGTCACTGAGCACACACACACACACACACACACACACACACACACACACACACACACACACACACACACACACACACACACACACACATACACAACAAAGTTCTACAGAATAAGTAAAGCTTTAAGATTTTCCTCTGTTTATGAATTAATTTGACAAAAAACAAAAGTGAAAAAAATGACACTTCATTAAGATGTTTATGTTACAACGTAACAAGCTATAGTCACAGAATTAAATTGAATTTTGTTTTTATTTGTATTTAATCCATAAATAATAACAGTATCATATGTCAGTTATGATGTTATGCTGCTCTCCACAATTATAAAAAATTAAAATATTAAATATTGAAAGGTAAGTCTGTCAAACCTAGGTGAACATGTAATGTGCGTTTTTCTTCATACTTGTGCATTTCACATTTAGGACTTCCTTAACAAAAACTTTAGGATGAATATAAGTTGTGAAATACTTAAAACAAAGTATAAAATTATGTAATAATGATGCTTAATGATATTAAAATGTTATTAATTGTGAAGTGTGAAATACTAAACCCTTGATCCACATATCTGGACAAATGTTGTTTTTATAGGCATCAGCACCCATGAACTTTTATCGATAAAGATGGTGTAGTAGAGGATGGATGGATGGATGGATGGATGGATGGATGGATGGATGGATGGATGGATGGATGGATGGATGGATGGATGGATGGTGTTAATTTTACTTAAATTGTTGCCATGAACTACTGCAGTGATGTTTTCCGTCCACCAGATGTCCTTGTCTATTAACTTTAAGGAGCAATTCAGATTTTTAATCCAAATCACTTAAACTAATTTACGTTCAGAAGTTAAAGATGTTTCTTAAATATGCCCAAGGTATATCGCATTACAATTTTTGTGCCATAAAGTATAGGGCAAATCATTCTCCCAGCACTTTGCGACGTTTTTCAGTGAAAGTTGCAGAGTTAACTTTATTTGATATGGACTCTTCTCACCTCATCGTTTTTTAAATCTCAAATTAGCCCATCCATAAATACATGTTTATTTATTGATTTAAATTTTTGCATGAGTCGGCTTTGCCTGTAAGTGTTGAACCTTATTTTTCCCACCTTTTACCAGGGCTTTTATTTTGAAAGCTCCATCCGGAACGTCCAATTAATTTCGCTCAGTGATGCGTGTTTGAAAGCGGTGTTTGTTCATAAGTAGAGAACATGGAAAAGTTTATTCTCACTCTGCATCAAAAACAGTTCTTGTGTTGTTGAGATGGCGACCGCCGGCAGCTCCGCGGCCTCTGACCGGATGTACTCCCACCTGATAGACGAGGGCAGTTATGAGGAGCCCAGACCAGATGTGCATCACAGCGGTAAGCAGAGAGGAAAGTGTGAAAGTTTTATCCAGCTTAAAATCCACCGATTCTGATCCACGTTTAATTCCTGTAACAAGAAAAGTTTATGCAAGCAAACATTATTACTGCACAACAAAACTCGACTTTTCTTACAATTTCATCTATTTTTCATTGTCCCTGTTTTCAGTGTTTATTTTGTAAATGTTGCGTAATATGGTCAAAAGATTTTTTGATTTTTTTTTTTTCCAGAATCATGCTGCTCACTCCACAGGGAAGAATCACATCTTATACCCACTTTTGTTTTAATCGGGATTCTTTTGTACACCCAATATTTAAGTTTCATACGAGCAAAAATATTGTCAGTTACTTAAGTTATGTGAAACTTTATTGTGCATTTTAGTGTTTAAGTCAATGTATGTTTGAAAAAGTGAATGTAGCCAATCGTATTTAACATGAGCAAAAATCTAATGATCTAAACTGCAATGCTAAAATGAATGTCTTCAAAGTTTCATCAATGTTCCTTTACAGCGACTTTGTTTTTCCACATGTGGGAAAAGTGTAGTGTTTGTTTGCCGACTGCAGTTTAAATTTGCATCGTCACTTCATGATTGTACTGTTACTTTTTATTCTTTATTATATCTTTACCATATTATTTGTCATTCTTTATACTTGTTGGGTCATGTTTGTCTTAAAATGATAAATCTGCAGCTTTAAATCAAGTAAAGTTTTCATTTCAGCGCATTTCAGCAACAAGCCAGTTCAAAGTGCTTTAACATTAAAACAGTAATCAGTTATGAAACAAGCAAAAAGACAGTTTATCAAATACCATCATGAAAATCATCATCATCAAATATGTTGATCAGTGCTTCAGTTGTTATTAATAAAAAGCAACTCTGAACAGGTGGGGATTTAGCCTTGATTTTGAGGAACTCAATGTTTCGACTGTTTTCTGGAAGTTTGTTCCAGATTTGCAGAGCATAGAAACTGAATACTGCTTCTCCATGTCTGGTTCTGGGGATGCAGAGTAGAGTAGAACCAGAAGACCTGAGAGGTCTGGAAGGTTGATCACAGCTTAGCTTTCAACAGGTTTGTGTACAATATTCTAATACAATTTTGAGAGTGGAGTTTTTTCACAGTAGTTTTCTGAATACAGATCTACTATAAGAAATATATTTCCCACTTTCTTTTATCCCAAGAAAGGAGAATTCCCACCACTAACTCTGTTCTGTGTTTTGGGGTTGACATTTTTCATGCTGAAGAACCAAGGCTGTATATGTAATGTTTTTGTGTGAGCACATTATACAGAGTTTCAGATGAAAACAGACTGTTTACAAGAAGCACAGTGATTTTAAGCAGATGTCCAGGATAAGTTTAGTCAGAGCTGTAAATGGATTTTTGAGACTACTAGTATTTACAAAAAATTAAGTAAAATATCTACTTACTAAAACTCACAAGTTATCATATTTACATAAACTTAATATAAAAGTTTGTATGGAACTGCTAGATGCATATTGTCGCACTTCGGCTCTGAGGAATCAGACTTGTTTGTTTCTTCCTTGCAGGCCCGGCTCCAGAGGAGTTTAGCTGGGGTTCAGCGTAAATGAGCTTTTATTTTAATATAAATGCATAAACAAACCTTTCTGTGACTTTTCAAATAAAATAACCATTTTTACTAGTACAAAATAAACAAGGATGTAAACAGTGACATGTATAACATGTTGAGTAATTATGCTGAAAATGAGCATAAACATTAGCACATGCATTGCAGAAATCTAAGAATGTAATGTTTCCAATCTCTGAAGTCTATTTCTTTAAATGCAAAATCAATCTACTTAAGAGTAGCAATAATAATATCACTCAATTAAAAGAAAAAGTACAATGCAGTAAAACTACTCTTATAAGTAAGTTACTCAAGTAAATGTAACCAGTACAGTGTTATCCACTTTTGAACATAGATAACAACAAAATTAATAGTCTGTTCTTGTTAACAAGCTCAATGTAATATATTAGCCTCAGTTAGTCATAATTTTTCTACATCATCTGCATCCAACAGCATTACTCTGTGGGTGAGCAATGCTCCCCAACGCCCGCCTTACCGCCTGGCCTGCTTCATTCAGATATGATTCATACCCATTTCCATTGTGTTGTGTAACTTGAAGCAAACAGTTAGACATGTGTACACATGCTACAGTTCCCACAACAGGTTCAGCAAAGACTCCTTATAAAAATTTGCACAAGTTCACTTTTGTTTCAATATTTTATGATACAGATTTATTTTTTTTTAGGTTTTGTTCTATTTGTCAGCAAGATTTCAGCTGCAGATGCTTAATGTCACGTAAGCTATAAAGTTGTTTTGGATTTAACTGTTGTTGTTTTTTCCTACACACCTCACCAATGTTTGCTTGGATGATTATCTAAAGAATTTGGAGGCTGAGTTAATTTGTTGTACTTTCCACCCTGATTGGTCTGTTTTGTCCAACAACTTGAAGTGCTTTCTGCATTCTGGGACCTTTCAATACCGCCACAGTAACTCAAAAAGGCCCAGCTTCCGTTCCCTGCATTCATCTGTGAACCTAGGCCGTTCACCACTGGTTCCTCCTAGAGCTATTTTTAATAGATACTGATGGCTGCAGACTGGGAAAATCCACAAAGAGCTGCAGTATTGGAGATGGCCTGACACCAAAAATCATAAACTAATTGCCAAAAAACTGCTGGTTGGCTTCTTTTTTTTTTTAAGCATTTGGGATGTTTTTAAAAGCAATTGATATCAAAATGGAGGTATAAAAATGTGCAAAAACTGAATTTTACATAGTTGATCCCCTGTAGTATTTGTCAGATACCTTCATTTTCATTTACCAAGGAATCTGTTTCTCCTCCAGATTACCCAGTCAGAGACCTCAGGCGGAGTGGCCCGGGTCCCTACCGCTTTGCCACCATCTGCCTGGCTACACTCTGTGCTATCCTCCTGATCTCAATCATAGCTGTCACCGCTCACTGTGAGTATACAACAGTCAGACATGACTAGCATTTCCTTCACTCATTCTGGTTCATATCTAAAACAATTTAGACCATTCAGTAATTTGCTTCTGTCAGACACCAGTAATAAATAACAATACATTTGTCTAAATGTGTATACTTTAAGGTTTTCTCTTCATTTACTTACCTTATACAAAGTGCCTGTGGGTGCACACTAACTTTTCCACATCAGGTAGTTTCTCATTAGATTTGTTAATGAGAGCAGTTTGGAAATTCTGCTCTCCATTTGAGCAAGCTAGAATAATTTTTGTAACTTGTTAAAACCTGTTTACCAAACAAATTGGAAGCTTCAAATCAAAAACCAACTTCAATATGTTAGATCTTGATGAGCTAACCTTATGCATGCTTCAGGAATCAAAATTCTGCTCTGGTCTCTTATTATGATTCATATGTTTTGTCCTTTAGAATCCAACATAACCACAAGATATTAGATTTTTAACTTTTAGATCATATGTTCTTGTTGAATGTGAATATAGTGCATGTCTGTCTTCACATTCTGGAAAAAAGTACAATCCACACCCTTGGCTTGCTTCTCCAGTGTATTAGCAAACTTGGATCTGTTCCTTAGAGGCCTATATGTTGCAGAAACTAGCAGCTATGTTTAAATTAGCAACATTTATCCAATCAGACTCTCAGAAAAGCTTAAAAAATGTTTCCTGCTTTAATGTTGTTTGCAGATAAGAACAAACCCCCGTCTGGTGCTGAAGCAACTGCAGGGATGCAGAAGGAGAATGCAAATGTTTCAGCATTGATGGCATTAATCACGAAACTCCAGAATGAGAATAAACAACTGCAGAAAGAAAAGGAAGAGCTGCAGGTGAACCTTACCTCCACAATGACAGCCAAAGGTACAGTTCTCCTCTCATATATATATATATGTATATATATATATATATGAACTCATAGAGTTAATAAATACAGCATCATGTCGAGTTCCTGAAATTTTTTGCTACTTTCATAAGAGCCTCAGTGTTCAGTTCAGAGACTGTCTACTATTTTAGATACTGTGTTTCTTACCTGAGTCTAATTACCACACTGGGTGTAAAACTATAAAACATTACTGAACAATTACAACATTCTCAGTCATACCAATAAGTTAATAAATATCAACTCTGAGAAATTAAGAGGGTCAAATTGAGGTTTTGTCTTTCTTAGGGAACTTGTCCTGTGTTCATTATATTTGGTCAACCATTAGAGTGCAGAATTAATATGCAACTAAATGAAAGATGATTATTTTAGCACTTGAGAACAATAAACAACTCAAAGCATAAAACACTTTCAATACAAGGCTGCAGGGAATTCAAGGCCTGATGATTGAATTTGCATGTTATTCTTATGCATCTGATGTATGACATGTGCTGTTGGTTTCCGGCCACTGCAACCACAGCTAAACCGACCAGAGCCCCTATTGTGTGTCCTACGGACTGGCATCTCTTCAACCACAACTGTTACCTCATTTCTAAAGATCGCAAAAGTTGGACTGGCAGCCGAATATACTGTCAAAGACGAGGAGGTCATCTGGCCATTATCCTAACAGCTGAAGAGCAGGTAAAGTATGATAGTTAGTGCAGCATCTGTGATCTTTTCATTTGATTCTGTCTGACAGAGTTTATTTTAAAGTTGAGAACACAAAGTTATTTGATTATTCTGCCTCCCAAAATCCTTTAAAAATTCACTCAAATATCAGATTTATTTGCTCTGCAGTGCTTTCCTTTGACAGGGACAGTTTTTGTCCAAACCATATTTTGTGCAAAACCTGTGAAATTCTACCCAAAAATAAAGTTAACGTGTAAAGAGTGTTGAAATGTCCTAAAAATCTCTTATAAAATTGATATATTTGACTCCATTACAGTCTTCAATAAAACTCAACATTTTTCCTGCCACTAATGTTTTTTATGCCCATCCGTTTCCTGAAGGGCCAGGCTAATGGTACCATGTTTTCTTTTTTGTTTATTTCTATTGTAAGCATAGTTTTTTGAACAATAATCAAATTTCATGCACAATGTCGAGCTTACAAATGCATTCTGTGTTGGAATTTATGTAAATAATCCCACTTTGTTTATCTGTCAGACCTTTTTGTGGGATCTCCTTCCCAGAGGACACTGGAACTCATACTGGTTTGGAATCACAGACGGAGAGACAGAGGATGAGTGGAAATGGGTCGACGACACTCCGCTGGTTGGAGGGTATAGACTTCTCATCAACATACTACAAAATATTGTCACTTAAATTAATGTTAAGTTTTAAAATTTACACATTTCTCCGCATTAACACATACACCATGTGCTTAAAGTGAGCGAGTCATCAAACATCACTGAACTTCAGTCACAACTGGTTTTTGTAAAGCTGCAACAGAAAAATATTACACAGTCATCAAGTGGCAGAAGGTGACTAAATAGTTTCAGTCTGAGTCAATCTAGCAAAAAAAACTATATTTTTAAAATGTATTAATATTACTACAGTTGGAGTCAAAATATATTACATGTATTGATACAATCCATTTTCTAGCAGATCAAACAGTGCAGAATGCAATTTATGTTAACCTTTTTAAAACAACTTTATAGTAAATGACAGAAACAAAAGGCTTTCATTTTATTCAGCTTTGATAGACATTCACTCAGTTTAAACTGGGGCAGACGTTTGCAAACAAACTGCGGGGTCAGTGGACCTTTACCTTTGCCTTGCCTGTTACGTTTGGCACACTGACAAATTTTAGGAAATATTTTATCAGTGAATTAATTATTAGCACCCTTAGAAATGTACAAAAACCTTCTTTGATGAAGCAGAATTAATGCCATCCATAAATATTCCTAAGAAATTAATGTATTGGAAGGATTTTCCAAATATTATACTTTGTAAGTTGATTGTGTCATCAAAATTGTACTGATCAGATCTCAATTTTCTGTTGTTCAGGGGTATAAATTGTGAATTAGTTGGTTTTACTTAAACTTAAACAGCAACCCACCAGACTGGGTTGGTTGCTGTTTACTTTTTCTTTTAGTCTTGAAAATGTGTAACTGATAAGAACAACCACTGTAAACTGCTAGGGTATTTTTATGGAGGAAACACTCATAAAATACACACAAATATAATCAAATAAGTAGCTGTTTACACACTATCATATTTTCTTTAAAATCCTCTTTTCATTATCATCTTCCATTTCTTGGAATCTAAATCTATATTTTTTCCTGTGTTAAAAAATATTTCCTCCAGGTTCATGTTTTCCACTTCTGCTTTTTGAGACAAATACTGTGAACTTCCTTTTGATCTCTGGTTCTTTTACACCAAATGCCTACTTGGCATATTTTATAAGAAACTCCTGATTTGTGTTCCTCATTTTGAAAGTCACAGATTTGTGTTATTCCCCAATTGTCACCTGCATTCCTGATGTTCCTCTTTTTTTTCTGCATATATTTTGTCTTTTCTTTTTTCCTTTGGTTCTCCTTCCATTTTAATGTTTTGTTCCGTTTTAAACTTTCATGCAGCATTCATCACTTTTTATGCTGATTGCAGCTTTTTATTTCTTCTTCTAAATAAGAAACCTTTTTGAACTTTTTTACACTTCCAGATGGACAAATGTATGTTGAAATCACTTCAATTTGTGCCATTTTGTTTATTGGTTACCATACAAAACAGAGATTTTATGATTTTAATTATCATTATTATTTGTTATGCCTTGCAAACAAATTAACACCCTTTGAACTTTTTTACATTTTGTCGCATTACAACTAGAGCCTTTTGTGTATTTATTTTATTAGGGTTTATGTGACACAAATGCAACACAATGTAATGGATTGTTGCTAGTTTGACAAAAAATTGTGCATATTTTTTATTTTGTTTTTATTTGTATATGTCCACACTAGTGTTTTAGAGTACCCTGCACCTGCTGTGCACAGTCTTCTTAACAAAATAGTTCAACCACAAGAAGTGCCTTGGAACATCAAATTTTCTTATTGATGTAGACTTTGACTTGGCCATTCTTGGCCAATCCATTTACCTCCATCTTATCTATGGATTGTCTTCTCTTTAGCACGATCCATCAGTGCTCAGGAAAATCTTCACGCCTTGGGTGTTGTTTAATTCTCTAATCCTAATTTAAGTGTGAAAGATTCTTTACTGAACTCCCTTTTAGTTTCTTGTTTCTTAGATTTTTATGATGCTGTTGATCTTTAGCAAATCTCTGAAACCTTCACTGAACATTAGGGCTCAAGTTTCAAAGTACTTTGCATGACACAGTGGCAGAATACCAACACATAGCATAGCACACAGCATAGCAGAGTTTTATTATGGAAAAATAAACATGTTGCTTTTCGCTAGTTGCTTGTACATGTTAAGTATAATATTAGCGACTAATGAACTTGCTTCATCTTTGTCTCTCTTCACAATAGTTTCTGGGAGGAAAACGAGCCCAATAACCACATAAATGAGGACTGCGGTTACATCGTCAAGACGGAGGTGTTGGAACGTGTGGCGACAAAGAGCTGGTACGATGCCCCCTGCTCCATGTCGTTGCCCTACATTTGCGAGAAGGAGATGGGCGGTACCACACAATAGTGAGATGCTACCAATAAGACTGGCTAAAGCGAAACCTTCAGCCAGCTGGTCGTTTTATTTTACAAAGAGGTCGGCTTTCAGAGACGTTCAGAAACTGGAAGCTTCTAATTGCAGGTTATCTTAATTAAATTGTGATATAAACCACCATGAGGCTTGTTAAATAAATACTGTTGCAGTGTAGTTTGCATATGTTTCTACATTTTTCTCTAAGATCCACTGCTAATATTAAGTCTGTTAGTACAAGAAGTCAACATTACTAGACAACCATCTCTGGCTACATTAGGAAAAATACGCCAAATCCTAAACTGTGTTTGCAACATTTTCCCGCACTGATTCTTTTTAGTTGATTTCACCTGTTTATATGAAGTTTATTTACTTCTTTTTGTCAGATGTTAAAAATGGGGCAACTGTGGCTCTGTAGTTGACTTGTGATTGGAAGGTTGTAGGTTCGATTTCGTCTTCCTCCCGTCACATATCAATATGCCCCTGGGCAACAACAAGTTGCCTACTGGTCTGGATATTGGTAGACAAATGTGTGGGTGAGTCTAGTGTAAAGTGCTTTGAGTGGCCAAAATAACTGGAAAACTATATACATTTTTATAGAGAGCTTTCCAAACATAATGCAGTGCCTTTAAATCACTGACAGAAGGTAATATTGCTAAATAATCTACTTAAAGCTCAGAATTTCATGTTGACTAATAATTCTAAGTTTTGTTGTTATCTTTTACTATGAAAGGTGTTGGATATGTTTTACTGGAATATAGAATACTTGTATCTGTGGTTGTGTTTGTGTGGGATTTTATTAAATGTAATAATGTTTGTGTGGGATTTTATTAAATGTAATTTCAGTAATTTCAAATTTGTATTTGATTAGAATGCACTTTAATATGCCAACATTTCTGATCATTTCAAAGAATCAGCAGCAGATTTAGCAGGATTGAGTTAAACCACTATTTAATCACTATTAAATCACTCAAATTATTAAGATGTGTGTAAAAGGGATCTTGTGAATTTCCAAAGTTTTTCAGGTTAACTGTATTTGACTGTTGTTTCAGCAATTTATCAGATTAACACAAATAAACTAAATCTGTTCTATAATTTCTAGTCTGCTATTAAATCTAGTGTTGTTTGTTTATCTTTAGTTCTATGTTTATCTGTTTTTGTCAAGGGTAATTTGTTACTTTTTATAATAATGCTGCAAATGAAGATTTAAATGAACAATGTAAAACCCTTTACTGAAATGATTTGTTCTATAAGTTCTTCTGTTGTTGTTGGGTTTTTTTTCAATCATTAGCTTCTATTATTTCCATTATCAATAAGCAGATCCAAAGGCCTTTTTTGATTTTATATCTGGCCATATTCATGTTTTAATGAAGTTTAAAAATATGAAAGGAGGTTTTGAAATATGACAAAAAATATAGTTATTCCAAAATGGAAAGTAACACCACCTCACATATTGACTCAGGGGCTCAATTTTCTACTCAGGTCACTCCAGCAGGTGGCAGTGCAAACTGACAACAGTCACCTTTGTAAATTTGCCTAGACTTCTCAAGCCCCAACTAATAAACTGGGTTCATTTTGATCAATTAATTTACTGATTTTATTCACTACAGAGGACAGTCATTCATTAACAACACCACTAGCCCTTTGTTTTAGGTCTTAAGAAATAGGGACATTAATTATTTTCAAATTAATATATTTATATTTAAAATGTCTGCACTTTGAGAACAAGTTAGAAAATCCCTTGTTTATGTACACAATAAAGCTGAGTGGTTCTGATTTTGATCACGGTTCAGAACAGTGCATGTCAGAAGTTAAACATAATCCATGTTTATGTGATTATGTTTATTCAGATCACCATTATGTTTTGCTTTTTTGTGGTTTACATGAAAAAGAAACTACAGTCAACTGGTACTGAAGTAAGAAGGTCCTGGGTTCAAATCCCAGCCCGTGTCTTGTGTGCAGGCTTCCTCCCACAGTCCAAAAACATAACTGTTAGGTTAGTTGGTCTCTTAGTTAGTCTTTAAGTATGAGTGTGTTGTTTGTCCTGTGTGTTTCTCTGTGTTGTGATGGATTAATGACCTTTCCAGGGTGTAATCCGCCTCTCACCTAATGACTGCTGGAGACAGCAGGTAAATGATATTTCATTTCTTTAAAGTCCCTCTTCCCTACTGCTCACACAAAACAAATCGAAATCCCACTGTGAGACCTACATCCAGTTTTCCGCGTGACTCTGTCCTCTCTCTGTGTCCTCAAAGTGGACTAAGAGCTTCGCTGAATGAAGAGGCCAAAAGGGGAGAGAGTTAGAGTGCAGGGTTTTACTCCTGAGCTTGTTACAACTGAGAGATACCAGGAAGTAAGATAGCCCTCCTCTGTCCCAGTTCATTAGCCTGGATTACAGCTTGAAACTTACAGCAGGAGAGTGGGATAGAGCAGCACAGCGGCTCTTCACTCAAACTGTGAAACAAATAGAGCGAGAAATCTCCATTTCAGTTCTGTTTCTGGAAATTGTGCTCAGATTTGTTGTAATGAGAAATGCATCATTGCCACAGGACTTTTAACACAGCACCTACTGCTTGCTTTGTTCATGCTTTCTCTATAACTAAGGGAGAAAATTATTTGACTTTTTTTTTTTTTTTTTTTTTTTTTGAAAAACAGGCCTAAAAACTTTCTAAAATTGATGTATGATATAAAATTTCCTCCTGACAGTAGATGGGTATTTACCTGCCAAGCCATCATTTCCTCCCTCTGTCACTAATTAAACTGGATGCTCTGTTGTCCTTTCTTATGTCTGTTCAGGCAATCAATTGACTGACAAAAGAAAACAGAGTCAGCATCTTTACCTTGGAGAAGGGACAGAAATTTTTGCCAATGGCTTTAAGAAACCTAAAAATAATACTGCATTGCTCTAAGTCAGCTAAGAAAGAACAGCTTTGTTTGACATCTTACATGAAAAAAATATAAAATGTACGGTAGATATTAAATGCAATTATCTGCTTTCACCCAAAAAAATTTATTTTTTGTTAGCTTACCAAACAGATTAAAGGCACAGCGCTCATTTGACCCACATCTCACCTTCCTATTAGAAAGCATTTGTTGGCTTGCTCTGTTTCACTGTTTACTCCAAGCCAATAATATGATGTACACAACACAATATGATGCAATTTCTTTACACTTGGTATGAAAAAAGAGAAAGAAAAATAAACATAATGTACTGTAAAATACAGAAAGAAGAACAGCAACAAAAAGAACAACAAAATATTGTGTTGGAAAGACATAGGATGAAGGAAAACATTTACTCTCACATTACCGACCCATCGGATCTCCTTCCCAACAGCCTTGGGACTCTATCTTGATTTAAATTGAAGCACTTATTGTATTGGTCCTTGTGAGTTTTTGTATAGAAATTTGTGGGAAATATTAGTTGTGCATTATTTTCTAAGAAATCTTTAGCCTTTTTAATAATTGAGACACCTTTGGAAACTTTACTTGTATCTGATGTGTGGTTTCCAACTTAATTTGCTCTCGATAGTCTTTCCCAAGAATAAAATTTTTGATACAGCGTCTATATCAAAAATTTGTTATATTATTATATACACTATCTATATTGGTGTATATACCGTACTCAGTAGCTATACCAATTACACTATGTGAATTTGTGTTTTACATTACTTTGGTATTAAAGCTTATCTGTGATGCAATTTTTAAAAATTGCACCACTTGTGGAGGCAGATTACTCTATTATAATAATGTTTAGCTTGTCAAAAATCAAATGTACTGTGTTACTCAACTTATCCAGAACCTGAAAAGCACAGAGGGATGGTTCAGTTTCCTTCCTTACTCTGGATGGATCGCCAGTTCAACACGGAAACAAAAGGGATAGCTGTTCATTGACTCACTCAACCTTTAAGGTTCATATTACAGAACAGAAAGTGCTTCACTGAGACAAAGGTTTTGTGATCAGATGAAACTTAATGCTAAAGACAAACATACATGAAGTTCTCATTCGGGAAGAGTTTAGTGTGACTTACAGCAGCTTTTATTTTTAGTCTGCATCACGTGAGCCTGAGGAAAGAGATAAACATTTCACAAGTGTTTTAACGTCTTAGGCAGACAAAGAGCCAGCTGGAACACTTTCAAGAGAATACAATTAGTCTAAACTGATGATGTCTACACTTGGTTTGCTAGTGTTCTGGTTTTTATAATAGAAAGTCAACAAATAAAGACAGCCAGAGTAAATACAAAAATCAGGCATGTCTTTTTGTTGTATCATAAAATAGTCATGATAAATTGTGTCCTTCAGCCAGTTTCACTAGCTATAACAATGTTTGATTACAGCCAGACTTGCAGATTTTGTAAAAAAAAAATAAATAAATCACTTAAATACACTTCCTCAGAACATGACATAGGCTAACATATTATGCTCCTTTTTTAAAGAAATAATTACCAAAATTGTAACTGAATAGGGCCTTTGTCATAGTTACTCCAAAGCATAGATGTTTTGTCCTTAAACCACTGTGCAACTAATTCAGAGGTCCTCGTGATTCCTTGAGAAGTTGATTTAATATTTCACATTTTTGTTGTTGCTTTTGGATGATGACTTCTTCGTTTCTGAGCGGCCTTTCAGTTAACACCAAACTCATATGTCTGTGGATAATCACTCTCTCTTACAACATCATCATTGGGCCTTTTTCTTTTCTTCTGGGTTTGACATTCCACACCAAACCACATCCATTCCCAGGGACACAGAATTGGGTCAGTTGAGATATTTAGATCTTACTCTTTTTTTTTATTGAGAGTTGTAGGAAATCTTCAACTAAAAGTGCAGCATTGCACTTCCCAAAATGTGTGATATAAATTAATATTGTGATTAAATTTTATAGGTCCAAAAAGACTTGTTTCATTTAGAGCTTAATTGTTCCAATGAGTATGGATGATTTAAAGATGTTCTTAGATTTAGCTCCCAGAATATGTGCTTTTTTTTCCCATTCTCTTTTTAGCTTGATATTTCTAAAATATTCAGTCAAAATATGCACTTTTATCTGGAATCAAATCCTACCCGAGATGTTTTCCTCCCACTGATTCTTCCACTTTAATGAAAAGAGGTGATCTAATTACCATTAGTTGCCCCACCTCTAAATTTGCCAACCCAGATTTCCTGGAAGAAAGAGTGCAAATCCTCCTGACGTTGCAAGTCAGATTACGAGATGCCAGAGGGGTAGACCAAACAAGATCAAACCAAAACCTTCTCCACTTCACATCGGAACATGGCTCAACCCCTCGTCGCCTGCTCTCCTGTTGGCCTTTACGTTCTCCAGGTGCCGTCTGCTCTTGAAGTGCTTATAGGAGCAATGAAGACTTTCATGAAGACCTGATCACTTTGGACAATTTCTGAGAGCATATCTTTTTCTTGCAGTGCATCACTTCAGTTGCAAAGATAAAAGATCACCTGATAGTTTTCTGAAAATGGCACAATGCCACAGTTGACTCTTGATAAACTTTTCTTCCCTACCTTCGCAAGTCAAGTGTGACGCACGTTTAGCCCGACCCGCTCTAATTCCCTAACGAGATTGCCCATCCCCGGATATCTCATAAAACCCTGATTAACCAGGCTCAGCTCATTAGCTCTGCCAAACCAATTCGCCCCTTCTCAACCTCTGCTCCTAACTAACCGTCCCATCAACCCCCGTAGTCATGAAAAACATGGCCTACAACAAAAAACAGAAGTGACTGCACAGACTTGATGGTTAACAGAGTTAATTCAATGATGCCCATTTAACCCTTTCTACTGTTTTCTCCAAAGGTTAATCATTAATTCAAAGGAAGTTTGAATTATTGATATCTACTTCAGAATCACCTGTGTGTTTGGGGAAAAAAAGAAATTACTTTATTTCTTTGCAAATCTCGAATCTCTCAGGGTCCATCTACGTTTTTCACTTAACGTCCTGCCTTCCTTTGGTTCCTCACCTGCTTTTGTCATTTGACCTCATAACCTCTTTTTTTTTTTCTTCCAATCAGTTTACCTGTTGCACTCTGCCACGTTCCCTCCCCCTGTTTCTCTCAGTCTCGCTCCTTCCCTCTCTGTTTCCATCTTTGTGCTTTATCCCTTCATCCCTTATCTCCTTCATCCCCTCCAATCCTCATCTGTTCTTCACAGTGGAGGAAGGGCAGGAGAAAGAGAGAGTTTTTTTGCAGGTGAAGCTAGATCGGCAGTCTGCATTGGGTAGAGCATCAGAGGAGCCAACGAACCTGGGACTGTGGAATCTAAACTCATAGGGACCACAGAGCCGGACTAGGACCAGCAGCTGCCCGGTTGCAGGAGACAAGGTCCTAACTGTCAGTGGAAAAGGTGAGTTTTTGCTTAAATGTTTCTGGGCAGGTGATTCCATCACTGTTAAAGGGAGATTTTTACATTTGAAAAACAACATTGCTTCACCATGCAAATGCAGGCAAACTGTGGCAACCATAGATCTTTTTTTTGCATCTCCATTTTGTGATTTTCTTTCACTGATTTCAGGAATATTATTCATCCACAATTCTCAAGGAGCCACTAATGGTTTTTGTTCTCATCCAAGCAACCACTCCAATAGCTTCAAGCTAGCACTAGATAAGCTCATTTTAAGACCTTACCTGTGACTGCTTTTATCATTTTGATGTCAGTGTTTGGATTAAAAGCAAGCACCCAAAGAAGATCTTAGTCTCAGGTAACAAAGATACAACCAAACCTAAAACCAATTCCTGCCTCTAAGATTTCTTCAGCAAGAACTTCTGGTTATATGATGTGTTTTCAACCAAGAAAAGTAGAACTCACATTAGATGTTTTATGTGTTGGATCTAAGACACTCTACCTGTGTGTGCTGGTTATGGTTTCGACACCAAAAGAACAATTTCTTTCTTCATCATCTTCCACATCACCTCACTCTTTCCCTGATCCCGAGGTAAAGAGTAGTAATCGGATGAGAAGAGATTTGGCCATAAAGCCTCCTCTGAGATCTCCAGGATTTAAACCCCTGCAGCAAACCCACCTCAGAAACCCCCTCAACAACGGAACTACTCCACTTCCTGTCTTCCCATCTTCTACCCTTCATTCTGTCACAGGTTCAGTCTTCCACATGTGCATTAAACAGGACAGCAATCCATTTCATCTCTGTTTTATCATGTGCAAGATGCTGGGGTCAGGAGGGCAACACTCTGGATTTTTTCCCTTCACAACAAGTCCATATTTCTGCTGACACTTTACAATTTCTTGCTGTTCTGTTCACTATGAGTTGCATACATTATGCAAGTTGTGTTTCTGCTTCCTAAGTTCCCGAAATATAATTTTTAATAGACAAAAAGTGAACAAGATACTCTATGAAAAGATATATATCCTGTAAAAATCCTGAGAACGTGTTTGATTTTAGCCTTGAACGTTGGCCTCAGTAGGGTGTAAGCAGGTTCTTGGCATTAAATTTGTCAGACGTCAGTATCCCATTACAGAGTATTAGTCATACTGTACACTTCTGCACGCAAGGCTTTTGGGAATTTTTGATTCTTCATTGACATTTAACCCTCCATATGTTGTTTGACAAGGACAGCAGTGACCAAATGAATGCCTTATATTTATGATTATTACTAATGTCTTTGAGTAGCAGATAAACAGCTTTTTCAAATGTTATGTACAGCAGATGAGCACAAAACAGGACTCAGAATCCTGAAGTTAAAGGTTGACACCGTTTGCCCCTCACTTTATTCTTCTTTATATAAAATATTTACTTTGACCTCTTTTTTATACCTCCCTATTTTATCCTACTTACCATTATTTGACCTGTCAGGATTATAACATCAGTTTTGGATTACATCAGCAGAATCTGATTTTGTGATTTAATGGTGCAGCAGAAACCAACCGCTCTAGATGGATAAATCAAGGTCACTCACTGATCCAGAGAAATGTCAGAAGATGTTAGTGTAATTTACTGCTGTGTCAGCTGAAAGGAAGTTTATTTATCTTAGTAAAATAAGAGTGATATATCAAGCTCTATGAAGTAATTAATTTATTTTTTGTGTGTAATTTTCTCCTTACCTTACTGTTCCTTCTTGTATTCCGTTTTGCCACAGAGTGATTGTGTCATCTTCCATCAGTAACATCCTCCAGCGACTGTCATCATGGCAGCTGAGAAAGCTGAAATGGATGCACTGAAAAAGGAGTGTGATGGCCTCCGTGCTCAGATTGAGGTGAGCATTTCCTGAATGAGACAAACTACTTCCTGCAGAAACTCCTTAAAACCTTCAGACAGGAAGCAATATCTTTATCAGGGTATTTACATCTGGTCTGACTTTCATCACATCCTTTATCCATTAAGATTTCTTCAAACTTGTTTATTCTAACATATGTATTCCCTCATGTGTCCACTAGGCGGCGCGTAAGGCTGCGAACGACACCACCATGACAGCATCAGCTAATGGCGTGGCCCCTGTGGGCCGGGTCCAGCTGAAGCTCCGAAAGACACTCAAAGGCCACCTGGCAAAGATCTATGCCATGCACTGGTCAGAAGATTCAAGGTATCAAGATGGGAAATTCGAACTTTTTATTGAATATTGTGCCCGTTTTTCATAATGTTTGATTTATTTGTTTAGCTGAAATCATAGCCGAAACTATGATTTGAGCTAAACTAATCGTTTCCCCCCAGAGAAAGGATATTTATTCAAATGTCACGATTTGACATTTGAATGAATATTATTTCTACAATTTACTGCAGTAACTCAGGTGGAGCATCATCAACTTAAATAAAAACATCTTCATTTATGTTCTCTTTAAAAGGAGAATGAGGAAATACAAGGTCTTATTTTAAAACCAGGAGCTTAAAGCTCTATTTTTTATGTCTCATCACTATCTTCTAACTCCTTATATAAAAAAATATATGTATATAAAATATATAACCCGTGGGTTAAACAGTAAAAAAAAAGTAGTCTCTAAACACAAACTGCTCTTTAAGATGATCAGTTTTACTTTTTCTCTATTGAGCTGAATATCACGTTTGTTATTGCAAAAGGGTTATAACTTATTTCAGAGCTCTCAAATTCAGACGCCACATTGAACATTGTTGAGAAATAATTATTTCTTGAAAGAAATATTTTCAAACATTTTGACTCTAGTCAGAATGTTTGGATGGATGCTCTGGTAAAAAGCATCCATCCACCCAGTTTCTTAATTATCTTAGGGTCACAAGAAGGTAGAAAACAACAATTTCTGGGTGCAAGCTCTTAACTATTTTTTTTTTTTGCTATTCTAAAAACCAGCTGTATTTACAGTGATGTTGTGTTCCTCTCTAAGGCAAATGGTCAGTGCATCACAGGATGGCAAGCTTCTAGTCTGGGACACGTTCACTGGAAACAAGGTAGGATCACAGCCAGTATTTCATCAAGTGTGAACTATGTTGCCTAATGACTTATTGTTAATTGCCTTGTCTCAAATTCTTATGAACAGTGGTTTGGTATAAATAATATATATATATATATATATAGATAGATATATATATATATATATATATCTATCTATATATATATATAGATAGATATATATATATATATATATCTATCTATATATATAGATATATATATATATATATATATATGACTTGAATAAACTTTCTAATTGAAAGTTAAGTTAGTGAAGTCCCCTTACTATTCTGTAAGTTTGACTGGAGGACATATTGACGGACATAAAACACCTAAACGATAAATTTGATTAAGTGGTACTGGTGACTAAAACCTGTGACTGTCTGAATGAACTCAACAACCATCCTGAATTTCTCTCTTCAGTTGGTTGCTGTCCCCCTGAAGTCTGCTTGGGTGATGAGTGTCGCCTTCGCTCCTTCTGGTAACCTGGTGGCCAGCGGTGGTCTGGATAACATCTGCACAGTCTATAACATTAAGGCTGCCAGCCCCAAGACCCTCAGGGAGCTGGATGCACACACAGGTGAGGACAAGTCATGTCTGCTATCTTAAAAACTTTAATGTAACCCACTTTAAATAAAAATTGTGTCTCTCACACAGGTTACTTGTCTTGCTGCCGTTTCCTTAGTGATTCTGAGATCCTGACAGCTTCTGGTGACACTACCTGGTGAGTTTTTTACAGTTAAAAACTCATTTATCCATCCAGGAGCCGTTTGTGGATGGATTTTGTGCGGCTCACAACTGTAAATCAAGAATGATGAAACTAGCTTTCCCAGGACAAGTGGGGAAGCAAATTATGAAAATATTTGAATACTTTCTTGGTTTAATTAAGATATTGAATGTTTACTTTGTTATTGGGTAGATTAAAAGTTGCCATATAATTTTGATTGATATTTTAGTCTTTAAAAAAGTAAAATAAACAAATTATTGGGCCTGCAAGAAGTTTACACTTGACAATCTTGGTTCACAAGACAAAAAAGTAGGAAACTAAGATTATATATCTTTATAACTCTTTATAAATTTAGACTTGATTCATGTTTAAAATAAAAGTTAATCCCTATTAGTCTCTTAGATCATTTGTAAAAGTGAAAACCCTTTTAGTAAACATTCATAATGACAACAATCTGACTTTTATGGATTTTTTTACAAACATTTTGCAATCAATGTGGGTTTTAAATAATTTACTTTCATTTTTTATTTTATTCAACTTTGACATAGCTCTAATAACTGAAATAAATATGTACTTAATAGCAAACAATTGCAACCTGCAATTTCTGCTTTCCATATTTAGCCGGTTTTAGTTAATTTCTTCTGCGGTATAGAAAAAGTTGTTTTGTAAATTATGTAAATATTATTTTATTTTATGTACCCTCTTAATATTATATTAATTTCACAATACATTATAATGGTACTTTATGTCAATGGATTTATGATTTATTAAGATTATTTTATTTTCAATATTAATTTTAAGTATGATGCTGTTCCATTGGCAAGACATATAATACTTTTATTTGTGTGTTCTGCCAATGTGTTTTTTCTGACTGCTTGTATGGTTTTACTGTATCACATACAATTTGTGCTCACATTTAACAAATACACAAATCCTAATAATTAGATTGAAAATGCCACCAACACTCCATCCTTCTTAACTGTCCTAGCTGCCTGTGGGACCTGGAGACGGGCAAGCAGAAAACGGTCTACACCAACCACATCGGAGACTGCATGTCTCTGGCCCTGTCTCCGGACATGAACATGTTCATCTCAGGAGCCTGCGACTCTCTGGCCAAGCTGTGGGACATCAGGGAAGGAACCTGCAAGCAGACCTTCTCCGGACACACCAGTGACATCAACGCCATTTCTGTGAGGATTGTTTGATGGTTTGTTTTACAAGAATCAAGAAATGTAACTTTCATACAGTCTGTAGGCCAATGTGAAATATGCTTAAAGATCACAAAAAACTACCTATAGTCACCAGACTTAAACAAATTCAAGAACATAAGAAAAAACAAGTCAGTCTTGAAAGTGTTATGAAGTCATTTCTAATGGTTTCAGTGAGTTGACGAAGGCCTGTCTCACTTCTGCCAATAAAACATCCTGGTGTTTGTTCATATGATAAGTCATTAAAAACTATAGCATGCCATCATCTTTCTGATACTTCCTGTCATCTTTTGTATCATTTCCACCATTAGTAACATCTGGTTATGAATCACATGACTTGTGTGATGCGAAAAAGTGTTTCCATTGCAGTTTTGCAAAATACACTATTTTAATATAGCCAAATATATATATATATAATCCTAGTGCAAAAATACTTTTTCTAAAGATTTGAGGGCCTTGAGGGTCAGCATCCTGCACGTTTTAGTTCTCTCCCTGGTGGTAGTAACAATCTTTTCAGCATGTCAATGTTCTTCTTAGGCCTTCTAATGATTGGATCATTGGATCCAGGTGTGTTAAACCAGGGAGAGATCTAAAACATGCAGGATGCCGAACCCTTGAGGACCGACTTTGGGCACCACTGGGTCTAAGATAGCAATAAGTTTTTCACTCAGGGCCCTGCTGGTTTAGAGAGTTACATTTTGTTTATCCTCTGGTTATCATTCTCCAATCTAAAACACTTAAATGTGACAAAATCCTTCACAAATTTTTCTACGCAGCTCCATATTACACTAATCTTCGCCATCTTTTCCTCAAACACTTTCACTTTTTTCTTCCACTTTCAGTTCTTCCCCAGTGGAAATGCCATCATCACAGGCTCTGACGACTGCTCCTGCAAGATGTATGACCTGCGCTCCGACCAGGAGGTGTTGGACTACACGGACACCAGCCTGAACGCCGGCGTCACATCTCTGGCCCTCTCCAACTCCGGCCGCCTTATCTTTGCAGGCTATGATGACTTCAACTGCCACATCTGGGACTCACTGAAGGGCGAGAAAGTTGGTGAGAGCTCTTTTAGTGTTACTATGACCATGGCTTTATGAATGTGTTAGCTCAAATGTATGCAAAAAGAAGTCAAGTGCAGGATTATTACTCTATTTATCATCTATTTACTTGCAATTCACCCCCTGTCCTGCAGGTGTGCTCTCTGGCCATGACAATAGGGTGAGCTGCACTGGCGTCCCGATTGATGGAATGGGTGTCTGCACAGGATCCTGGGACAGCTTCCTCAAACTGTGGAACTGAGGCATTTCAGTGGGAGGAAAACATCTCGGGAAGAAAAGAGGAGGAGCAGAAATGAGGAGGAAAGAATAAAGAAATGAAGGAAACAGGAGACATTATGTAAAAAACAAGGAGGATGCATGAATAGAAAAAGGCCTCCTCTTCCTATCTTCCTCTCTTCTTCCTTAATAATGTATGCAAAACGTGAGTGGTTGCGAATGAGCCTCATTGTGTAAATGGCACCAGGGAAACAATGCGCGATGCATCCTGCAGAATGTGCAGAAAAACTTCAGTGTTGTCATTTTAAATAACGAAACACGTTTTTAAAAATAGCACAATTAATCTAAATGTTGCCAGAGCAGGGAAAAAAAAGCTCTGGATCAGAAACACATAGAGGTTTTTGTCAATAAAAGGAGATCAAAGGCATAAGCACTGAAGACAAAGTTATAGAATTTTTTTTTTTCTCGAGATCATTAATCTGTAAAAGAGCCCTGAACTTCCATAGATAAGGTATAAATTAATGTATACCTGATAGTGCAACAGTTAGACTGAAGTTTATGTACAGTGTTTTTTTTTTCTTTACTTTTTTTGTCAGACTATACACACCAAGTGTAAATATATTGCAAAAAGTCATCATTGCTCGCCTCCTAAGAACAGACAGAATTAAACACAGGGTGAAGTTACACCAAGTGGATGTGAAGAACCCCCCAAGAAGAAAGTTTCAGTCTGGAAGCAGGGTGGTAGACTGGGCTGCAGGGCGACTGTCTAATCAGAAAAAACGTTCTGTAAAAACATATAAACTTAATTTCATCCCCCTCAGCCCAGCTGCATTCTGTAGTTATTGTACAAGTGTTCAACTCTAATGTACAAAAGGCAAAAATGTTTCCTGAAAATCTTTCTAATAAATAGTTCTGCATTGATGTTATGGTGGAGTTTGTGTGTTTTTGTCTCTGTTCCCAAACGTAGCTGCAGCGCCTTCCAACAGTGAACTTTTTCCACATCAGAACTAGAAACTTGAATGTGTTTGGCATTTTCATTATGCCAAGCAGCATATAACTGAATAGAAATGGTAAACTAGAGTTTTTAAAATTTTTCACCAGAAGAACTTGGGAATTGTCTGCATTTTTAATCAGCCTCCTTCGATCTAATAACTCTAAATTAAATCAAGTGCAAGCACTTGCATTGCCTACACAGTGAACAGAGTCAATATGTGTGTAATATAATCTCAGTTTGAATATGGCTGTTTCAGTGAAGGCCACTGATATTTCCTAGACAATATTATAGAACAGCAGAACAAGGAACATAGCAAAAAGGTCAGAAAGAAATTTAAATCACTGTATGTTATAAAAGAATGAGCCTAATTAGAATAGCCCACACAGTTCTTTTAAGCTCATTTCCTGAGAACGGAAAGAACATTAATGAGAAAAGCTGCCAAAATCTGCCTGGTAACTCTGGAGGAGCTGCAGAGATCCATCACTCATCTGGGAGAATCTGTTAACAGAGCAACTTTTAAACTTGCACTCTAAAAATTCACTATATGTAGAATATTGGCAAAACGAAATTCCCAGCAACTTCCTTTTTTGTTGATCTCTCTGGGTACGTTAGCTTCCTCCACTCACATTCATTCATTGGTTTCTCCAACTTGCCCTTGCATGTGTGTGTGCTGTTTGTCCTCTATCGCCCAATGACTGCTGGAGAGAGGCACCAGGCTTCAATGCAACCCTTCAAGTACAAACAGGTAAAGACATTCAATGGATGAAAACATTACAGTTGTATGTCTGATTCCCACATCCTTCATTTTCATGTCCTTTTGTGACATTAAAAGAAGCTTCTCAGTTCTACTAGTTAATCTCAGCTGTGTGAAGGAAGCTGCTTGTATTTACTGTCACCAAGCAGTATAAGGTTTTTCTTTGCCTCATTATAAAGCTTTTGAAGATGTAAGTGTATAGATTTGTTTGTATTTTCTTATCTCATTATAATGTGCTTTCTTTTAATAAAAAAACACTTCATTTTCATTTCAGATAAAACTTTCAATGATGTATTAATTAATGTGTTCACTTGCCTTTCAATATATAGATAATTGGAAAAATTTGTGAATCAGTCATAAAAATTCTGATGGCAAATGTACATAACTTTTCTAAAATAGTGCACTCAGCCTAAAGGTCTCAGATTTTTTTGTGTCTGAAGTAAATTCTTAGTGTAGCAGACAATTTTGCAACAGCAATTGAAATCCTTCTGCATTGCTATGGGCAGGCCCCAGTATGCAACATTTTAAAGGCTGCTTTTTGTTCGCACAGCAGGAGGCGCTATAACCACCCTTAAAACTTGCTCCACGTCTGTCTTTTAATCCCAACTCAGAAGAAGACGGATTTCTTAAGTATGTTTGGTGCTGATATTTCCAACAGCTCCTGAACTGCACACCAGCCTGAACTGAACGCCGGGGCCTTCATCTCCTCTCTCACCGGGTATCAGCGACCATCAACCGGCCATGGCACGGAGGTTCTTCGTCGGGGGAAACTGGAAGATGAACGGAAATAAGGAGAGCCTGGAACAGCTGATCACCACTCTGAACACCGCCAGCCTGGACGATCAGACCGGTAACCCTGACTGATGAGCGGCTGCAGGGTTAGATGCAACGCTCCCATATAATTATCCGTTATTAGCTGTGTTTTCTAAATAAAAGTGTTAAACAAATATAGGGATGCAGCTCGAGGTGGAGTCATGTGATCAGGATGACTTGCAAAAAGTCCTCTGACGTTTCTGTCTTTAAGTATTGGAAAGTAACTGAGTACATTTACTCAATTACTTTTACTTCTCTTGAGAATGTTTTCTACATGAAAGAACCTACACTGTTTTTCAGACCTTGAGTTAAATTTGAGCACAGAATAATTATTATTTTTTATTTTTTTTGTACTTTTAGAAATCATAAATCATATTTGAATAAAAAAATTGCAGGGGTCTTGTTGCTAGACTTGATAATTATTATTATTAAATTTTTAAAAGCGTACCTTTAATGTAAAAAAAACTAAAAAATATTAATTGCAAAAAGAGCACCTTAAATCAGTTTCTTAACAGAAAATCCTGGATAGTTGTTTCACCCATATCCTACCTACAAGATGCATCATTTCAAATTTGCACCGAACATTTTCCATCCTCTCTATGCATCTACTTTCACAGATAATGATCAATATCATTTAACTTAAATTCTTTACATTTTGGGTGAATGTAAGATGCTATATAAATTAAAGTTTACTTACTTACTATTCTAAGCTCTGTGGGGTTTTTTAAATCTTTTTTGTTGTTTCTGTTGTTTTTATTTTTTCAAAGTGCATTAAATATTAACTTTATTATTTTTCCCAGAGTTTACCAGTAATGGGCTAAAAAAGCCACATATGAAATATTTTGAGTAAACTCAAAGAATCCAGAACAGAAAAGTGTGAATAATTCAAAATAATAAAGAATAATGCCTAGTTTCTGTACATTATCAAGTAAGTTTTAGCAATTACGGTCCTTATAAAATTACATTAATTTGAAGAAAAAGCAACACTGACCTAACAGATGAATCTTCTGTATTGTTTTCAGAGGTGGTGTGTGCTGCTCCTCCTATCTATCTGGACTTTGCTCGGTCCCTTCTGGATCCTAGAATCGGGGTCTCAGCCCAGAACTGCTACAAAGTGGCTAAAGGAGCATTTACAGGAGAGATCAG
>CAEFZX010000948.1:0-12401 GCA_903066825.1 Alfaro cultratus | reverse complement strand
GTTTGGAGGCCTCAGTCCTCGACACAAACATCGCAGGTTCAACTCCCGGTCCCGGCGACCCCCGCCGCATGCCCCCCCCCTCCCTCCCTCCCCCCCGTCAGCCCACCGCCGTGGAAAATGCGAGCCACTAGCGCCGCAAAAAACTCTTCAGAGAAAAAAAAAAAAAAAAAAGAAATACTATATGTAAAAATAAATACCAAAAAGGCAACTTGTTGTCTTAATGGAAACAATGCAATATAAAAAACCTAACTTTTCCATTTTTCAACAAAAGGTTTTTGCGCTAAATGAGATGTTTTTTCTGCCGTATCAAAATAGATGTATTTGACAAAACTGCAATGGAAATACGTTTTTGGCACATGATCAACAGCTGCATGCTAATACTGGCGAAAACCAACCAAGAAGACGACAGAAGGAAGGAAGAAGATTTGTTTTTTGGGGGGGCTTCAGACAATGTGTATTTGGCTCCCCCAGAGCTCTCACAGCATCACACAGTTAATAAAACGTTGTGTCATTCGAATGTGTTATAATCTCTTCTGTAAAATTACTGACTACAATTTCCCCAAAATGCTGCATAAGTAGTCAGGCCACAAGTACATGGTCGTAAAAACGAATCCACTTCGGGTATGTGCAGAAGTCTGTGGAGTCAAGCAATGTGGGAGCCTTTCATGTATTTATCAGAATTTGAAAAGAACAGGTAAAAACAAGGAGAGTGTTGGAAGATATTTAATATAAAAACAGCAAATAACTTTTTCAGTTGATGCGTTAGATTGTTATAAAATCTACACACATTATATTTCATGAAGAAGTGAGACAAGACTCAAGATGTTTAAATCTGTGCTGAAAATAGTTCTTTATGGCTGTGCATAGGAATTTTTTCTAACTTAATTAACTATTTGCCAGCAATGGACCCAGCCTAACCACATGAAGCACAAATACGCGCAAGACGTGGTGGGCTAAAGGATTGGAAAACTTGTAGGTCGACATTCTAGAAATGGCGGCAAAGTGGTGTAAATCTTTGCTCTGGATGTGTTCAGTGCTGACGTGGTAAAAGCAGAGAGGGCAGTGTGACAGCACATGTCAGATGTGCTGAGAACGTGTCAGGCAGGAGTGATGTGAGCTCTGTCAGCTCCTCACTCGCTCACACCCCACCCCAGCCCAGCCCAAGACTGCTGTGTCAGCTACCGCGTTATTGATTAGGAGGCTTCTTTGGGGAATTTGGGCTTAATCCTTAGTCGTGGGGGGCAGCAAAACCAATTGAACAGAGAAATCAGATGTATAAATAAGCAATGTTCTGCATGAGGGTGCCCAGGAATGATCCACCGACATGGTCACCTTGACATAAGCCCGCATCTCCCTCCAAGAGCAATTAGCACAGACTGGACCTAGTACACATGCACCTTTAAGAGGGTGTGTGTTTTTAAGCAGAGAGAGGTTTTCCACAGCTTTCCTCAAAGAGATTTTGCCGCCTTCCTATTTCACTCCCATAAAAATTATAAGACAGGTGTTAAATCTACCATTAAAGGTTTCATTAAAACCTGTAAATGCTACTCTGGATGCTGTTCTGTCATTTCAGCTGATACACACTAAAAAAAATCTCAAGGGAAAAATCACTTTTAAACAAACTCAGTTAGATCTGAGAAGACGTATTGTATGGACAAAATTTTGACCTTTACCTGCAGCTTTTGACGTTCACTGAAACTTTGGTTCCAGGTGACAACTAAAGACTACTAAAGACTACTTATGCAGCATTTTGGTTTTAATCCATCTGTATATTTAGCTTGCAATTTATTTCACTTTGCTGCAAACAAATGCTACTTTGAAATTGTTGCTAAACTGCAGTGTCTTGGAGAAGTGTTTGTGCCTTTGGAACTTTTCACCATTTTGTTTTTCATGTTAAACCCACAAACATTAGAAGACTTTTCTCTGTTATGTTGTGTAATAAACTGACACAAAGTGGATAACAATTGAGAAGTGGAATGAATACAAGAATTCCCAATTTTTCACAAAGTGTGCCAGGAAGAGAATTATAGTGCAGGGCATTCTGGGTAAATACAACCAAAACAAATGCGTCACCAGGAGAAATGGCACATGGTCTTTTGCCAAAGACAAACGAGCAATTCTTAAACCATTAAAATTTGACACTGCTCCATTTTTGTTTGCATTTTGTGAAAAATAAAATTGTGCTCAGTGTCTTCTTTAGAGGTTTTTGTTTTGTTTCTTTCAGTTATTCTTGGTGCAGCGTCACCACAGGCGAGGGGGAAAATAGGTTTTTCATTTAGTTTGGTTCATTTGGCAGAGTGCAGTGTGAAAGTGAGCTGCACCCGCTGATAATGTAAGAAATTATGTAATTTTGGTTTCTAATTGAACCGAGTCTACCGGACTATAAAGTGTGAAAAAACTAAGGATCTTTGGCAAGACTTGAAAACTGATGCTCATAAACTCTCATCAGCTAAAGTGACTGAACTTGAGCTATTACCAGAGTACTTACAACTTTAATGTGGAGCTTATTGTGAGCACAGGGTCTGAAACGCCCATCACATTTTTAAGATTTCAAATGTGTCTATCATATAACGTCTTATTAAATAACTGTTAAATTTGAAACTTGATAAAAGTAAATAAACAAAACCACATCAAACATCTACTCAGATTTGCTTTTCGGCATATATTGTTAAAGGTAAGCTACATAGACCAACACTGTCTTTGTTGAGTGACCATCGAAAGTTTCTGTTCTTATCACTATGCTCTGCTGGCTGTTGCTTGCTGGGTCAGGAAACATGAGCTCAGCACCTTGGCCTCTCCCTTGGACATGCACAAAATTGCCATGTCAGCACACAATGAGGGCACGTTACCAGGGTGGACATCTTCAGCATGCTAAAACATCTACAGTGCTCTGCCCTGCAATCTGGACAATATTTTATTCACCTGATTAGACAAAGAGAATCAAGAAGGAGAAGGATGGCTGTATAAAATCTATAATGTTCCAACATTCAATCAGTAACAAATAAAGACTTTTATCTCCACTTGACTCGCTCATCTCCAAATATAGCTCTGATTAAGTGATTGGATGAGTGGTTTTCTTATGGATGAGCTGCCTTTTGCTTTCACAACAAAGAGTAATGGGGGTACAGAAATGAGAAGTTTGAGGGCATGGCAAAACAAAACACCAAAAGGGAGGCATGCCCACAAGGGATATTTAATCCATTTCAAGTATCTCATTGAGAAGCAATCTTTAAAATAATAAGTTCCCTTTTCACCCCTTTCAGTGCATAATACACATATAATCTGATACAGAATCACAAACGGAAAGAGAAAAAAAGGTGTCAGACACTGTCAAGAGCAGTCATTTATGGTAATACGTTGGTCTTTAGTGGGAGTGGGTGGCTCAAACAGAGAGTGTGTGTGACTGACTGTATGTGTGCCTCACACTGCAATATAAAAGCAGGCTAAAGGTAAATGGGCAAGTTGAAGGTCTCCTCGGTGCTGTTGTTCATATGGAAATGAGCGGTAATGAAGTCAACACTGTCAACCTCAAAATTTCCGTGCATTGTCAGAGTGATAAAGGGCACTGAAGGTAATTAAATTCTGTCAAAACAGTGATCGCACAAGTCCAAGAAAATTATGCCGCAGACAATGATGAGGCTGCTTTGTTCTGCCTTCAAGTTTTATGCCCTCATAAATCTGTCAAAGAGGACCAGACAATGCACAATGTAACCAGTAAAGATTTTCCATGTCATCCAGTTAACAATAAAGAAACAAATGGATGGATGGATGGATGGATGGATGGATGGATGGATGGATGGATGGATGGATGCTGTCAAAGCCTGTTGTACATTACACTCAAATTTATCAGGACAGAGTGGACCACAGCAACTTATAGTTCACTTTGGTGAACTGTTTTCTAAAAGAAAATCTGGCAAAAAACTTCATTCTTTTAGTCATGGGACAATAAAATATTGAACAGTATGACACCACAATGGTTAGCACTGTTGACTCAAAGAAAAAATGTCCAGGGCTTTCCTGTGTTGTGTCGGGTCAATGGGGGAAAGTAAAGACAGAGCATTGAAAGGAGATGAGAATCGGGCTGAACTGCATAGGATGGCAATGGGCAGGTTACTGTATGCAAGTACAAACCTTCAGAAAGGCAGACATATGAGGAGAAGCATCCGAATAGTCTGTCATCAAATAGGTTATTGTAGTGATATCCTTTCCAGTTGCTGCACATTGTCTCTTAGGGTCAACATCTCTAAAGAGACAAATGCTACATGCAGAGGACAGTTATGTTGAAAACTATAGCCAAGTATGACTCAATGTTTTAAATAAACATTAACACTTTTCATTCTTTTTCCCATCAAAGCTAATGAGGCCTACAAACTAAGTACTGGTAGTGTTAAAGCAATAAAACGGCTGAATTCCTTCATCTACTATTGTTTTGAACGATGCTCCAGTCGGGTCAATATAACCTTCAAGCTGCATGTCGTACAACCAACTCCACGAGGCAATTCTGATCACACAGCGAAGCCTGACGGTGTGACAGACAGAGGTAATAAAAAGCATCAAAAGCGGCTTTCCGAGCTCTCTTACCCCGACTCTCGTGACATTCATACAAGACATGCAGAGAAACAGGCAATGCGGGGGGGAAGTGTAACATATGGACTCAAGGGGAGATAGGTAGAAGACAAGGAAAGAAGCAGAGGAACTGACACCTGACATAAGTCACCTGAATGCAATCAGAATTCTACTGACATCAGCACCATCATCATAGCCACCGATCTGTCAGTTCAAACAAATGTGTGCTGAAGACTTATTGAACGTACACCTGAGTGCACGATGCTTATGATGGCTCTTCGTCTTTGATACTATGCTTTAAGGTTGTGTGCTTTTAACCCCAAAACAAGGACTCTGTCATAGGTCTCCTTACTCACGCATTCATATGACAGAGGCCAACGTCCTCTCAGCATCCTTGAGCGCCGGTGATGGGCAACCAGCCAGTGACTGATCACCCGCTCGTTCCCTCCTGTCAGCACTTTCGCTCATCTGGCTCGTCATCAGTGCCGCTCGGCAATAAAACCAATGTCAACCTTCTCGCAGCAAAGTGCACATCGGAGATAAGGGGAAAGAAATCTTCATTCCTTTGGCTTTTTTGTTCCAAATTAATTTCCCACAATCTTTAGTACACACCATTTAGTGCTGACAACGGGCTAATTTCTTGTCTCCTGGTTTAAGCGCTCGTTAAGGAGCTTTGCCGCTTTTAATGTCGTTTTCCATTGTAGCTTTCCGGGAAAGTGTGCCTTTCTAAATGAAAATGATTGATCAAGAGACGTTGTTCTGGAGCGGCGATGGGTCTTTTGTTAATTAAAGCAGCATGTGCCTGTCGTGAGCATTAGGAGAACGGGGCTGTGTACGGTGTGGGGTTTATTGTAGGGGCGATGATCATCAGTGTGGGGAAATCTCTTGTTGCTCATCAAACAGAGGCTATGGCCACCTGCCCGGTGTGCGTCCTTTCATCCAGGCGAGGAAAGTGTAATGTTATAAAGTGCATATGAGAGTTCAGGGACAGACAATAGTCATTCAGCAGGGCAAACACACAGCAATATAGCAACACTGTTTTGCCACCATCTGCCCCAAGCTAAAATTGGACTCTATTTTTTTCCCCTTATCTTTAAGTTCACTTATCATTATGTCCAAAGAGTAATCTTGGCTCCAAATGTTGGCTTAGTTCTGTTATCCAAAATGTTGTGGTGGAACAGATTGCAGCATGTTGGGACTGCGATTCCTTACAGACGTTACAGGAAAGCAGGACAGACAACATTCAGAGATAAGAAAAACTCATAAAAAAGTACTGTTTCATTTCCTTAAAACACAATAGCTGCCAATGGTTTATAACTGGATGCCATCAGCTTGGCGGTGGAGTAATACATCAGTTATCATGGCAGGCAATAATGGCAAGGTAAGGAGCTTTAAAATGATCAAACATGCTGACAAACCTCTTTACAGAAACTTGGAGTAGCTGCGACTATGAACCTACAGAAGGCCTTGATCACATCTTTGCATTAAGCTAATGTACTATCAACTCTTTGGATATTTATGTCACGTTATAATATTATTCTATCATCAGAAACATACCTGGAGAATTGCTTTGATTCTTTCAAGCAGGTTTGAGAAATCCTTGAATCTCCCATGAGGTGCCAAAACACTTACTCTCAGAAAGCTGCAGGTGCAGTCTGCTGAGCGAATCATACAAACTACAGTGCTTCTCAATCCAACGCTCCTAATAACGGTTGTAAACAATATTATTGTTCTGATGACGTGCTGAAAGCAGAGGTTCTTAAAGAGACGGAGGCCAATTTTAAGGCATCAAATTGCGAAATCAGATTTCTTTTAAGTCATGTTTGCTTTGTTAATCCTACTGTTTAGCTGCCTTCCAATACTTGTCAAACATTACTCAAAGTAATGATTTTTCTCTATAGCTGAGAACTCTGTTAGCTTTTGAAACTAACAATTTAAAGGTCTCCTGTTTTTGTCTTCTAGACAGAAATATACAGCCGTCTAACAGTTTTGAAAAGTTTCTCCCTCAAAACTTTAAGATTTGAAAACAACAAAACCACTTTTTCCAGCCAGTCTTGTAATGCGGCAAGGCACACACTTTTCCCCTGCTGGGGTGGCCAGTGCAGTGTTAGATCTTCTGTGAACTAACTCAGACAGGGAAGGACTGATGGCATGAGAAACAAACAGAACCTTTCATCCATTCATCAAGCCTGATCAACTTGTTCAAGGTTCTCTAGTATAACTTTCCTTTTTTACTTCCTGTACTTCGGTAGTTTCTTTAAATTACAGGTAATACTTTATCTAGTTTTTTCCTTCTGATCTCGATGTATTCAGTATTATCTGAGACTTTCTTTAACAGGATTTTTTTCTTTGTATCCAATTTGGCCTCAGCGTAATGTGAGGTGCGAGAACATCCAATGCCTCGACTCAGAGAAGACAGTTGCTAACTCTGCTGAAGAAAAACCTTTGTATTGATTCTGTCTTTTCTAAACAGAACATCTTCCATGTTACTTTGCAAAACGTCAGATGTAAGACTCATCTGATGTCAGGTTATTATGATAATCTGACATTGATGTACTACAGGTAAGGTAACCTGATACCTTCAAAGCATTGCTCTTCTGAGCTACCCATATTGCACATCAATCCTTATATTTCTTCTTCTTGTTTCCCACTTCAGAGTTTTAAACTCATGGATTTCTTTTTCTAAATCTGGTTCTTGTTGAATGCATTCAAATGGCTAATGTTTATATTCATCGAGAGACCAAATAAGTCATTAAAATTTAAAAAAGAAAAGGAAAATTTGCTGATTAAATGAAACAAAAGTACACATATTTGAGTCTGAAATGTGTTTCACTGTTGTGGGAGTTTTGTGCCTCCAATGATTGTTTAATTATCCTCTGTCCTCAAGATAAGACTTTTACTGAGCTTAGTATATCTGAAAAAGCTGCCAGCTTCTTAACGGATTAGGAGCACTAAAACAAATAGACTGAAATATAAAAGGTGTTGCATATGACAAATACATTTTATGTGTAGTCTTGTATTCAAATCTACGGCACTGTTGTTAGTACAAATGCATTTTCATTTCATTTTAATGCAACTGATCTCACTAAGGTGCAAGATGAACTAAAAAATATCCTGCTATTAATTCCATTCAGTTTATTTTCCCAGAACCAAATTATAATAAATGTCATCTCTTTGGGATGTCAAAGGACAAACCAGTATATTTAGTTATATGGAAACAAATCCAATTATAACCAATCTACTTCATTCTAACGCAATACAGTCCAGTAGTTAGATTCTGGTCATATTACTTAGTGTTAAATCCTAGTTAGAGCTTGCTATCATTAAATTAATCTAAATGCTAGTAAACTATTTAATGAAGACAAGTCAATTACAAAGAATCACAGACTTTGTAGCAATCTTTCCATCATCAGAACAATGTGACAGAAACTATTTCACTATGCTGGAGCAAGACTTTAAGACCAATTATTGTATATTTATCTAATGTTGTTCATGTGTTGTAGGGTATCTCCAGAAAATAAATACATTTACTGCATTGTGTCATATGCTACTCAGAAAATACTGTATGTTTTTCCAATATCAAACTTTCAGTTCTATTCTTTGAAATATTCTTCAATTTTCCAGTCTGAAAGCTATATCAGCTTGAATTTTTAAAGAGACTATGAACAGATAACTCAAGAAAGACTGACAGTCGGGCGTGAATCCCCATGTGTTGCAGTTTTTTTTTTTACTGAGAAAGAACTTTTAAAAAGTTAAATGGGGAAAAGAAAGCCCCAAAAAAACAACAGAGCTCTTCCTCTCCGACTGTCCGCTCGTCTGCACCTCTGTGTCTCTTGATAGCAGGAGCCAGGCCGAGGGAGACAAAAGGCAGTTTGAGTATTAATTCAGCAATCACGTCTTCTTTCAAGATCCTTTCACATGCAAAGCAGCGGCGCGCGCCGGGCAGAAGGGGACGCCAACAATTACTGGCTCACAGTCAGGCACCTGTCGGAGAGTCACTCTTCAGTCTGATTGACAAATGAAAGAGCTGAAATAGCCTTCATTTAAAATGGCCACTTGCCAGAACAGGGGGATCATCTTCAATATCTTTTCTCAGATGGGAAATGGAAAAAAAAAAAAGATGAGTATGCATGGGAAATTGAGCTAACAATTCAGTACTTTACAAAGGCTGTTTAGGCTAAATGCAAAGAATACCCAGACGCACTGCGGAGCCTTTAAAGCTGGAATTCAATAGAAAGTAGAGATAGAGCTCAATCCTTTTGGTGGTGCAGGTGTGGGGGTTTTGGCTCTGCATTTCACTGTTCTTCCCACTCAGGTTAAAAAGCTTTATGCTGGACTAAGTATTCCCTTAATCAACAAGAAGTAAACCCAGCAACACAAACAAGCAATGATTAGTAAAAGCTGCCTTTTTGAGGACACTCAAAAAAGTAAATGAGAAAGTCTGTAAAATAAACCTGGTTTTTTTTCCATGTTTATTTTCAGCACAAAAAGTGCAGAATCCAGACAAACTGTTGAGATGAAAGACTTTTAAGATGCTCATCTCATGTGAACCCAAATGGCATTGCTACCGTGTGTTCAAGGATCAACACGCTTGAAATGGTTCCTTTTCATCCCAAATGGTAATAAAATGTACAACTCCTAAAAGGTATGGTTCAATTCTTTGAATATAGCAGCAAAGCACTCTTAAATTTGCATCAATATTCATTGCAGGTAAAAGAAGAGACAAGTTAGACTTGAACAAGATTAAAAAAGGCTTATAAACCAGAAACGACATCACATGCCATTTATGTAACAGAGAGCAGACAGAAGCTGCGTTTTAAAACACATTTTCACAAATGAAGTGTTTCTATTACATAAAGATCCAATTAAAATCACATGTTTGCACAGACATTAAGTTATTAAAAAACATGCTGCACCATCATCCTCCAACCAATTCCAGTCGTCTTTTCATTTTTTTCGCCAGTGTCGATAATGTGACACGTGAAAAAAAGTGTTTCCATTGCAGTTTTGCGAAATAGATCTATTACAACCAAAAAAACACTTCATCCTCGCATAAAACAACTTTTTCTCAAAAAAATTGCTTTTTGAAATTGACTTGTTTCCATTAAGCAAATTTATTTTCGTAGTTCCACTGAAGTGAATGAAAATGCAGCTAATGTTACACAGTTCTGCAGTTAAGCTGAATTTCAAAACATGGATGAAATGGCCACATTTTCAGCTGACTTTAGCATATTAAAATAGGCTGCAACATAATGAGAGTGTTCAGCACAATTAGCATGATTAGCACAATTAGTGATATTGCCATTATTAACTCTCAGACATCAATCTCTGTGTTATAGATTTAGTAGATCTTGTGTAAAACAGAGCAGGGTTGCTGAAAATATGTGCAGCTTCTTATTGGCAAAAAGGTTAAAAGAAAATACAATTTCCTAGGAGCTTCTTAAAGCTATGACTTTTAGTTTGATTTCTTTGTTAAAATCACATTCATTACAAAAAAATAGTCTAGGGGTGAAACGACTGATCTAATTAATCGATATAAACTTGTTATTGAAAATATTGTTGGCTAATTTATAAATCAATTAATAATTAACTGAAGTATACAGACTGAAAAAAGGCCAGAACAAAATACTCAAAGCAGTATATTTATCTTTTACATTACATTTAAGATAAAAAAAAATAAAAATCTTTGCCTGTAAATATGTTCTGTCCATAACCCCTCAAGTTGACTAATTCTACTTTCTCCTGGTTCAAATTTTGTAAAATAAAGGAAAAAGCTCCTATGTCTTTTTGTCCAATTATTAATTGGTTAATCAAAAACTAACCACCAGATCAGCCCTGCACCTTATTAATGTTAAGAAGAAAGGGTTGAGTTTTCCAATGTTAGAAATATTTTTTAGCTGCAGATGGATCTTTTTCTACTGATGATCAAGTGTACACTAAAGAAATGCTTTGTTAGGCAATAACATTTAAATTTTCTTATTTAAAAAGGACTAATTATTTGTTTATGTTATAAATTGTATTTCTAATATGGGATAAAAAGGGCTAAGTGGTTAAATGAAAAATTTGAAGAAAGTGACAATATTTGTATACGATTATTCACTAGAATAACAGAAAGAATAATCAATTAATGAAATAATTGTTAGCTGAAGTCCTAGTTGAGTCTTCTTTCTTCAAGAACACCTTCTGCACTGAAGAGAGTTCTCAGCAGAGCAAAAGTCATTTGTATACTTTGTCTACTGACTGACCAACCCAAGGCAGTTCAAGCATTAAATCATAATATGTCTAAGAATTGAATGTTAATACTGTTTGAGTTTGTCTACTAAACATTATTCTAATCTTTGTGATAAACAGCAGAAAAAAGGCTAAAACAAAACAAAAAAAATCAAAAGTCTTTGCAAACTTGAGAAAATGAACAAGAATGACACACTGACATGAAGTGAGCTAAACACCTAAAACAAATAATACTTATTACAACAAGAGGGAATAAGTCATCCTGTCGTTTCCCTTCAATACAGGTAGCCAGAGAAGATGGCACAGGTATCCAAATAATAAGTAGCGGTGTGTGTGAGAGCACAAACAGCTACAGGGGAGTGTGGCGTGCTGCTGCAGGAGCACAAACAGCTTCTTTAATAGAGAGAGGGATGTGAGGAGAAATTCATTTGCGAGATGACACTCTCTCACAGCCCCAAAGCACAAGCCCCATGAGAGGCCTGCTGTGGCTCAAAGGATGGGGGATGGATGTGTGTTGGCGTGCGCATGTGTGTGTGTGTGTGTGTGTGTGTATGTGTGTGTGTGTGTGGGTGTGTGTGTGTGTGTGTGTTTGTGCTTGTATGCGTGAAGGCCATATTGGGGAATGGGGTGAAGAGATGCAGAGGTGTCTGTGTTGTGTCTATATGGAAATGATTTAACCCTGCTGCATGCACAGCTCTTCATAGAACACCAGAATACAAGTTTACATACAATGATGCTGCTGGCAGGAACAATGAGCTATGACAGAATTCTATCTGGAAACAATGTGCACCATTACACCACCGTCACACTCACAAACATCCTGCTGCTCACGTTTTCAACATGGCAGCAGCGCTACAAATTACAGCAGTATTTCGGTTCAACTACAAAAAATTTATGTAAGAGGTACTACAAGTAAACAAAGGACAATAATGCTGCTACATTTTATGCTATGCTAATCAAATGCTTTGTCTGCACTGAGGAAGATTCACTCACCTCTGCATCCCGAATGTTTGAAATGAATGAGACAGCACGGATGCCTGACCTATTATCTGATTAATGCAACCTAATAATTATGTCAATTTTATGTCACATCAATTTTGGGGGGCATTAGATGACTAAATGGAAACATTTCACTATAAATTTTATATGGATCATCAACACATACGAAAATACACCACATACAAAATTGGTGGACAACACAGGTATACTTCGTACAAAGAGAAGGAGTTTATGTTTTTAAAAAACTGCTTAATTTTTCTCAACATACAAAAAAAAATAAATATATATATATATAAAAATTCCCTTCTCACCCACCGCGGGTGGTTTCTTCCTCTGAGCTCGGGTCCTCTACCAGAGGCCTGGGAGCTTGAGGGTTCTGCGCAGTATCTTGGCTGTGCCTAGGACTGCACATTTCTGGACTGAGATGTCTGATGTTCCTGGGATCTGTTGTAGCCACTGTTCCAGTTTGGGGGTGACTGCCCCGAGGGCCCCGATGACCACAGGCACCACTGTGGTTTTCACCTTCCAGGCCCTCTCCAGTTCCTCCCTTAGGCCCTGGTATTTCTCTAGTTTCTCATGTTCCTTTTTCCTGATGTTGCAGTCAC
>CAEFZX010000947.1:0-85330 GCA_903066825.1 Alfaro cultratus | reverse complement strand
GTAGATTTCCTTTAATTGAGCTCACCAGACAAACTAATCAACCCAGCTCTCTGAAATTAATTATAATGATTCAAAGAACCCTGACACAAAATACCATCTATAAATTTAATAGCACAACAAAAAATTTAATCTTTATGACACTTAAATCCAATTTGCATAATAATTTGGAACACGGTGTATGACTTTAAACAAGAAATAAGATTGCGAGACTACTCATAACGTCTAACAATTACAATAAAAAGCATAATTTTTCTGCTATCCTAATGAGGTTTTGTTCATCATCTCTCCTCATAATCTTTTACAGTTGCACAAACCTGTGATCAGACATTTTGAAAGCAACAGCACATAACTTTTAAGTGGCCAAATATAAACTGTTGCAAACAGCTAGCATCATAATCGCTCTGCTCCTTTACTTTCTCATCTGTCTGCGTAGTGTTTATGATTTGATGATTTACTCTGTGAAGTGCTAAAAACTTTTACTTTCAAATTGCTGATGCAATTATGATGCACATGCATAAAGCTATGTAGAATACACCATGAAATATAAATGAACGAAAGCTTGTTTAGAATAGTTATTCTATGAACATAGTTTCTCTGTGTAAGGCTGAGAAGCTGGGAAACTTTCCAGGCTAGATGTCAGCCAGCTGTGAGTCAGCCATGATGTTGTCGGTGAATGACAGGGAGTGACACGGAGGCGAGCAAGCCAACCGTTAAAGATCCAGTTCAGAGTTTAATCCCTCTAGTTAGAAGAGTGATGATGGTCTTAACGAGGCTTTGACTAGACGTGTTTCTGCTTTTCCTTCCGCCACCGTCTCCTGCTCACATTATTTTAATACAGTCACTACAAAGTGGGCGGAGAAACTTTCGTGCTGCCCTTAATCTTTTGTCATAACAGATATTTGGTACTATTTATAGCTTACCCCCACTCATCTTCTACTTAAAGCATTACTGCTGGCCTGTGGGCATTTTGTTTCCTAAATGCAGCTCGCATCAGGCTCTCAATTCACATTAAAGCTTAAAAGCACAAAGTCCAAAATTATTAAACTGTAGCGCAAGCTTCCAGGACTGGACACTTAAACAATTAAAATAATTTAATTAAATAATAATAATTAAAATAGTAATGAGAAATGGCTGAGCTGTGAGAGAAAGTGAAGACACATATTTTGGTCTACGTCATCCATCATTCAGAGGAAAATGTTTTATATTTTTTCTTTCACACCTGTTACTCCATACACACAACTATACCCAAAACAATCATAACATTATCGTAGGACCTCGCAAGGTTGAGTTTACATATCCTTTCTAAGGGAGCAGATTCATTTCATTTACACAGTTACTGTCATGAGGTGAGGTGAAGGTGGTGAGTCAAAATGCAGCAGATCCAGGTTGAAATGATGTAAATGATGGTTTTAATGGTGAATAGCACACAAATAATTCCAAAGGTCCAGGCAGCACAGCTAGAGCAGAAGGCTAAAGCTCAAAAACTGGTAGCAACTGGTAATCCTCAAAAAACAACACACAGATGACTGACTTCACAAAGGAAAGGCCGGGACAAGACGTGACTAGACGAGGACCCGACCAGGAACAAGGAACACAGGTGGGTTTAAATACGCAGGGAGACAATCAGGAGAAACAAGGGACTGCTGGGGACAATCAAGGGGTAGACGAGACTCAACAGAACACAGAAACCTAAATAAACACACAAAAAACCCAAATCACTACAGTTTCTTACAATTATGCAAAACTCCTGTGCAAAAACTCTTCTGCAACATTATGCAACAACAACAAAAAAATACTTTTATCACCTCTTGGATAGTTTAAATTCCTTCCAAATTGTTCAGTTTTTTTTCCCTCTGTGCTTAAAGACTTACGCAAACATGAGGCTCTTTGAGAGTGTGAGGATATCAATATTCATCCTGTTCACACTAAAACTTTGGATAGAGTCACCATCGGCATAAATGTTTTACTGAATTGGGTTTTTAAGTGAATCATGCAAAATTATACATACATGTTCAGACACATTTAATATGTGGTTAAATGAACGTTAAGAATTTGTTCAGCAAAAACAAGCTTACTGTAGTGACAAATAAACTTAGGCATAAATCTGACTGTTTATTTAACCACAACTAGAACCAATTTAATCAAATTGGCAGATTCCTGCGTATTAAACAAGCTTTTAAGAGCAGCGCCCAAGTTTTCTATTGTGAGAAGGTCTGGGCTATCTTACCGACTGCATGCCTGACTCAAATAACAACTTTTCAGATGACATTTAAATGAGTCCGGAGAAACGTTTGGCCAGGACTACATGGGATTAAGGTTTGTTAAATGATATAATGTTTATTGTATGTGACTGTAACACTTTAACAAAAACTAGACCTGAATTACATTCAACATAAAAATAGTAAATTCAGTTATTTTAATTTAGTATCAGGAGAAGGGTCAAGATGATCTGTTAGCTTATCGTATGTCAATGTTGGTTCTATTGTTAGCTTGGTTGGTTTAATTGGTTTAAAATTACTTGTGGAGTGAAGCAGAGCATGTTTATCAAAGGTTTAATTAAATCAATGTCATCAAAACTGACAATAATGGTTATATAATTAACTTGACCAACCCCAAAAAATTTATCTGACCCCACTTTTGTAAAAAAAAAAAGATATCAGCCCAGACTCACCAAGTTTTATCATTGATATCTTAATTCTTTATTACGTGACATATAACAAGCGTTAATCAATTTATCATCTATTTAGTTTAAGTTGGAACTCAGATTAAGTTGAAAGGATGTTATGGTAAGGACTACATGGGGTTCAGGTTATCCTTCAGGATGTTAATTTCTGTAACTCATGTCACTATCTTCTCTAAAACTGCTTCAAATCGAACTTTGTTCCACTTTGGCAGAGCAAAATCAAAGCTGTTTTGAATTTGCTGAACCCTTGGCTCCTCACGGCTGAAATAATAAATCTTTGTGAGGATACGTCACCAGGATAGACTCGTAATAAAGGTTCTTTCAAGATGTTCTGAAAGTACTTAAGCTGAACAGAGTGGCCTTTTGTCTTTGGCTCATCCTTACAAACTGCCATTAAGACACATGTTGTTCTAATAGGTGAATAATGCTCTACCAGTACTTTGTTTAAAGTCTTTTATTGTCAGAACTTTAATTTCTAATCGCCTCCAAGTTTACTGCCAGCTTGAATGTAGAAATGTATTTAATATTTTATCAAGGGATAAATATTCTTCTTAAATGTGTCCCATCACAAATGCAGCACGATATTTTGAAACCAACAACAAAGACATCAAAACTAGAGGCCTTAATGGTGAAAGAATCACTGCATGGATGATCCCTCTTGCTCCCATCTTGCATTTTATTTTCTGTTAATTTGTTGCAGAGTTTGTGCAAACGTATTGTTAACTTGTGTGGTAGTTTAAAACCGATTGCTCTTGAAAATGAGACCACATGTCTCGATGAGATGAGGGAGAAATAAAAGGCCAAAAAAAAAAAAGCTAAAAAATGTTAATCTAAAAACAGGAACCAGAGTGCACACTTGTAAACTGAATGCAGCAAGCATTTTAAAAGAGATGTAGAAGAGAATACAACATGAACCAAGTTGTCATAAGATCCGCTTTTACAGAAACACAAATTAATAGTGAATGTTCAGCAATTATTAAGGACAAAACCAGCTGTTCTCAAAATCTAAGTAAACTATTTCATCCCAATTTCTATTTGAAACCCCTCAAAACAAACTATCTCCTATCCACATATCTAAACCACGCAATAAAGGTTTGACTTATCGTCTTAAAGACACTATCTCCATAGTGAAGCATGGTGGCAGTAGCATCATGCTGTGGGGATGCCATTTTCCAGCAGGAACAGGGCCCGTTTACCCTCAAGACTAGCTGTCACAACACAGTAACATTGTGTATGAATGATCTTCCCATAATAACTTACTATAGCTCATCTGCTGATGAGCTAAAGGTGAGTACTTCGAATGCAGTATAGATAATGGGTATAATGTGCATCTATAATAAAGTCACAGGAAGTTGTAAAACCGATCCCAAAATAGACACACCCTGCTTCAGTCTAAACAAAACTGGATTAGTGTAATCCAAAACTGGATTAGTGTAATCCAGTTTTGTTTTGAATGGAGACAGTCACAGACAGACATTTCAACAAAGAGAAAAAAATCCATAATATGATTCAGACTATAATCGCTGTCAGGGATGACTGAAACCTCTCTATGGTTTGCATGAGAGAGTAATGAGAAGTCCAGGTTTTTAGTGCTAATAAGTGGTTTGTGAGGTGTGATGCAGATACTTTCATTGAATGTCTGAGTGATAATACTCTGAGTCTTTTACATTAATGTGGAGGGACTCTGTGCAGAATTGTTTTAATTCAGCCACAATGTGCATGCTCAATCTGTCCCCTCAAATCCCTCAACTCGAATAATTTTTAAGTCATTCACTTGCTGTCTTGCTGGTGTGCTTTGGATCAGAAACTAGTGGCTGAATGATCTCCATCAGGATTTCCTGCTAAAAAGCAAAATATATGGCTTCATCAACTACCGCAAATCAAATAGGTCTTAAAGTAACCAAGCAGTCTCATCCCATTACGCTACCACCTCTGACAGAGTGTGAACCAGTGTTTGTGAAAACACGTCTGACAATAATGAAGTATTTTGAGATGTCAGACAAAAAAACTTAAAATCGTTCGACATGTTGACTGACCTGCTGTGCAGTTCGACAAAACAGTCACATATGCGATGAAAAAAACTGTCTGTGCGACAAATGTTGCATGTGTTAGACAACTGGGTGACCAAAGTCTGTATCTGTCTTGTAAGTCCAAGCATAGAGACTTTTAGTGACAGATCAGCACTAGACCATTTAGGATTTAAGCCTGTTTTCATGGTATTGCTTTCATCAACATGCCTGTATTTCTATCAGCTGAGCAACTTCACGACATGGCACATTACGCCGCATCCAAGCTGAGAGGATTGTGGCGATGAAGTGGGAGCAAAGCTGTTTGCTTAGCTGAACCAGCAATTACTGATCCGCACATAACGAAATACAAATGAACATATTTCAGAGCTCCATGCAGCAGAAGGTTCAAAATAAGTTAAACAATATCCTTATAAGACTACATTTTTAACTTTCCAAACTTACATTTGGAGAGTCATTTTAATTTGTGGGAGTTTTTGATAATTTAGGGATCTTAATAAATTCAAAACAGAAGTTGCTGCTCCAAAAAGCAAGGCCAGATTGACATTACAGACATCATATAACATTTCGACTGATTTTTAAATATTATCTAAAACTCTAGACAGTAATAAATAGTGTGCATCTGCATTTAAAGAGAATTATTTGGACAAATTTAAGTAGCAAATATCTGAGGACCTACATGTTCATTACATATTTAGGACTGTCCCCAGTCCTAGTGCAAACTTGCATACACCCACTACTAAATAGATACAAATCAAGTACATTGTCATGCATGTTTCAGGAATGTCCTGCCTGACATCCCTCCCACATTTGGCAGCGGTAGTTCAAAAGTTTTCGCAAACACTGATAAGAACAGGAAAAATTGAGTTGGTGCACATGTCTCATCAGAAAATAAAAGTCCCTTCCTCAGATAATTTTGTTGTAATAAATTTAAATTCCCCTGTTATAAATACATATGACATTAAAAACCCAAAGTCCCGTTGAGAAAAAAAAATTCTGATTTGAAAAGGAATTCCATATCAGGTGAATAAATTAATCTGATATGGATTAAAATAGTTTGTACTAAATGTAAGGCGTGATTCTGCTGTAAAACAGGAAGCTTGACCTTATATTGATTTTGTTTTACCTTTTCTATCTCTATCCTAAATTCTGTTCTTACGTAACCATGCCGATATTCACAATGATGAACAGCATTTCCCTGACAGTGGGAGGGATGCTGCCGCTCTCTCAGAAAGCAGAACCTGAGGTAAGAGGAGCCTGTGAGCTTTACGGAGAAACCCCCACCCCAGCTGGGCTCGGTCGCCTGGGCGGACCCGGCCTCGGCTTCAGGGTCCCGGCCCTAACCGAGAGGCTAATGCCTGTCGGCCATTATGGCCAACTGATGTAAAAGTGTTACCTGCTTCTTGAAGAGGAAGGAGGAAAGTGTGGTCTGTTATGTAACCAACTTCACAAGTGACTCATCCTCATCATCATAATCATCATCAGTAGCAGCAGCATGAGCAAAATAAGCAGACACACTGAGGGACACTCTAAGCCTCCCACTTTCCACATCATTCTCTCATTTGTCCACCTCCTTCCTTCTCCCTCTTGTGGATTGCCTTTTTGTGGGCTGCTTCTCTTCCCAGCTCAAAAACATCTTTCTTTACAAATATTTCCTCTCACATTTTTCCCCTCTTCCTGCCTAATTTCCTCTATTTCTTATCACTCTTCTCAGGTGTCCTCCACTTCCTTCCCCTCCTGGTTTCTTCAGCACAAATGAGATTTTTTCCCCTACTTTTTTTTATGCGCTGACACATGTAATTGCAGGTTAGAGCTCTGAAATTTGAGGCAATTCAAGGGAAACCATTATGTGAGGGGGCGGACCAGCAGATTATATTATCAAGGTTTTTCAGGTTTCAGTGCGACCGCCGCAGTCGGTGTAAACGCCTTGATGATCTACTAGCTGGATATTCTGCTGTATTATTCCTTAAGATTGTCAAAACCTATATGCAGCCTTTCATTTGAAATGCTATTATTTATTTGAAATTTTGTAAACAAATATTGTATTATACACTAAGTGCAACTTGGTGACAGTTAAATAAATCAAAGTCTATCTATGGAGATGCAGAAGAAAGAGAAATAAAGCGGTAACAGGAATCAGATTATTTTGGGGGCTTGGTTTGACAGCAACACTGTTTGGTGTGGAAGTTATTATTTAAAGAACAAGACTCAGGATGTTCCCTCAAGCCACTACTGGAATAGAATGGAACATGTCAGCAAATAGCAGGAAACTAAAACAGTAATTTTACTCTTTTTTTACTCTTTTGAAAAATTGGGTCATGAAGCAGGGTGGATTAGAAAAGTATGGAAATCTCATAATTAAAGAAAGAGCCTGGTGGTAACTACCCTAATCATGGTAAACATCTATATAAAGATGCTAAAGAGTCTAAATATAAACTCTGTTATGAGGTCAAGTTTTTAAGTATTATCAAAACCCTGTTTATCTGTAAACCTGTGTGGCACTGACTGTTGTATAGGGGGTGATGTTGCTTCTGCTGCTACTCTGAATAACTAATGATTGATCATGACAGAAAGGCTGTTTGAAGTCGACAATGAAAATACATTTTTAACATGAACAATTAACATTCAATTAGAGTTTTTTGTCTTCTGAAATATTAAGTTGGAAAATGTTAAATTGACTGTAAAAATTTACGTCGGAGAAAAAAATCTTGTATTTCATTTTAGATCAAGATCAGCTGATTAAAACAAAACAAAGCAACCCAAGATAATCACACTACCACCACCATGTCTGAGATGTCAATATGAGGTTAAATCGATAAAATGTTAGCTTGGTTTTAATGCACAACAGAACATGCCATTATGGGATGAATAACTTCTAAAATAACCAACTCTGATTATGAACTCATGAACTCTGACCTTAACTGAGCCAAGTGATGCCTGCAGCATTTATTGTCTTGGTTATTTTGTGACTTCCTGTTTGAGTCACTAATGCAGTCTTTGAGCATTTTTGGTAGGTCACAAACTTTAGAAGGTCAACAAAGTTAAGGCTTACAAATGACTTCAAAACCCTTCTCAAATTAAGTTAGCTGTTTGTTTCTAATCTGCTTTTTGACAACTTTTAGTCAACTTCATGTTGTCAGACACATTCTGTCAAATTTAACCCAGTTATTCAGAGAAATGTAGTTTTCATTTTAAAATGAAATGAGAAGCATAACTGACTGTGGGAGGTTTGGAATGTTTTTTTTTCTCTTATACAATTTTGGAAACAAAATTAAGGAAAATATATAGTTTCATGGCATTGTACATTCTGAAGTATGCAAAAATAATTGTGTGAGCTTTAATATTTTCTGTAAATAACAAGCTGTAACTATTTTTAGTTAGTATGTATTTGTATAGGTACCTCGGTCAGATGTCTTTGAATACATTACTGTATTTGCAGATTTTCAGTGATGCAAAAACTCTGAACTTTTAGAGATTCTCTCTAACTGTGGTTTTAAGTTACTGTTTTATTTTACTAGAAAAAATTTTATCATAAAGACAGTCACATTTTCAGTTGATTCAGAAATTATTTCAAAAGTATTTAAAGTTCTTAGTAAGAAATTGGTCAGAGCTTCACAAAATTGTTGACCAGAATTCAAACAAACCTGATCTCTGATCAGTCAATCTCTAATCTTTCTGTCATATGATGCAATTGCATATTTAACACAAGGCAGGTATTTTGAAAACAGGTTTTCTTATCCTGCATCAAATGTCTCAATTTGTGTAAGACTCTGCTTGAGTTGAAGGCAGAAAAAAGGACACATGCTTACATATTCCCTGTTTGGCTGGAATTCAGCCTGGACTCTCCCCCCAGAATCAGATGATTAAAGACCTTTTCAAAGTTACAACCCATTCTCATCTTTCTTATCTTGCTCTTTTCCACATCTGTGTTCTCTTAAGAGCCTCTTAATCAAACCCTGGCCAATGCACAGGCAAACGCCCCTTTCTTATCTGCTCCTTGAGCTCAGTGTTATTATTCCCCTCCCTGCATTCCTGAGGTCAACTTGATCTTTTTTGTGACTCAAGCAAAACATCTCTATTATCTATTATTGAACATCGGCCGCACGCTTTTTGCCAACCACATGTTTTCTGTTCGGATAAACCCCTGACAAGAAAACAAAGTCAAATATGACTTAGCTCGACAGTGATGCGAGTACAACAGAAAGAAAAGGTGAAGAGCTTGCAGAGTTCGACTCACCTGTAACAGATGTCTGTGGGAGTCAGAGCGCCGGCTGTTTCGCCGAGAGTTCACTCTGCGAGGGTAGGACTGGCTACGCGCTGTGGAGGGCACCAAGAAGTGCTGCGGCTGACCCTGAGGGATGAAGCTGATGTTGGCGGGCGGCTGGAAGGAGCTGGCTGTGGGCTGCTTCCAAAAAGCATTGATGACGGGGGTCTTGGTTTGGACCTGAGGGACTCCGTAATGGGCAGAGCGGCTGGATGCGTCAGCGGCCTTGTCTTTGCCCCCGCTGCCGGACTGATGGTGAGGTTCTGCTGAGTCACTCCCGCTCCGGCCCTTTCCTTTAAGCAGCTTGGCTGCTGCAGAGTTTGGCTGGAATAGTCAGAGAAGCGTAACTAAAAATCAGGATGAATTCATGCAACATCCCCTCCTACATGCTGCTAGTGCCTGACAACCTTCTGCTCCCACTGATCGACGAAGTGGCTGTTTAAACACACCTACTTATCAAAAACTCAGTTCTCTCTTACAACTTGTTGGGCAGGATGGCAGGCAGACAGGGTAAGTACGAGCCAATCAGCCAAGAAGGGCTGAGCGATGCTGAGAAAGGAGCAGACAGACAGACAGGCATAGCAGGGTTGATGCTGCTCCCTCGGCACTGTGATGTGCTGTTATGTCACCCAGGCAGAGAAAGCATTACCGTGTCTTCACGCCTGGCTGCACGATGAGAGGAGAGACAGGCTTGGAGAGGAGAAAAGTACAAGCAGAGGCTAAGATGGATGAAAAAGGAGGAGGCGAGGACGTGGGAACAAAAGCAGGTGCATGAGGAGATGTCTTAGTGACAAGAGTAGACTTTTGGAGAAAATCTAACCAGGAGCAGTGAACACACTGAACACACTGTAGGAGCAAATGCAATTTTCTCCAGCATGGATGAAGTTAATTCCTTAAGGCAGAAAGCACAGAGGAAAACAAATGACAGCCAGCAAGCTAAGCAAGCCCAGCAAACCTGAGTAAAGCACACAGTCGCACACTAATGAGCAGCTGCAGACACAGCACAGCTACACAGACGAGCCCTCTGCCTCAGCGCTTTGCAGCATAACAGTGACCTTTACTGATGAATCAACCTTTTAACTGAGAAATAAGGCAGCATCCAGCCGCTGAGCTGTATCCAGTCACATCTGGGACATGTTTTTTCCACCGTCGAGAGCTGAGCATCTTAAAACGGAACGAGTTGAAAAGTAGAGCGAGAAAAAAAAAGAAGAAAAGAAGCTCACCTCTACAAATTGTCTGGGACAAATCCCAACTTTCTCCCCCAGCTTTGCCTCGATCCAGTGCTCGTCCACTCGCCTGATGGCGGTCAGGATGTCTCCCTGCAAAGATCGGAAGTAAGTGAGAGACGCAGAGAGAGCAGCAGGAAAACATCAGGTGGTTGATAACAAGACGGAGGTCATCCCAGAGACTGAGCACTCTGCCCAGAAACTCTCAGAGTCCTGTGTTTCTGCTGCCGTATGTGACATCAGCTCGCTTTGTGTCTGCAGGCCTGGTGCTTTCTGTGGCCAACCTCTTAAAAAAAAAGGAAAGAGACATTTGACCACCTCCATTAAAGAGAAAGGCCAGCTCAAGTGTGCTTTAATGGAGAGCGCACAAGAAACCGAGGCCCTTATATAACAGCCTCAGAGATGCCTCAGGGTAAGTAACGACCAGCGCAGCAGAGGTCGGTGCCCTCAGCTCCATAAGTCTCAGTTTTCCCTATGTGAAAAACAGGCGAGCGAACAAAACGCAGTGACCATTACATAATGGTACCACCGTGAACTTACTGTGCAGTACATTCATGATCGCACGTTGTTAGAGAGACTAATATGCTGAGGTCGTGAGTAGGCTATTTTCAAAACTGCTGACTCTTTATACGTTTTCTAGCAAATCGTCTTTATTAAAGAGGCGCAAATGAATTAGCTGCTGATCTGAAGAGGACCGTTTTCAGCCTGATCGGCACTGACAACTGACCGCCTGGTTAGAAGCTCAAAGATCTGATCTGTATTTGACCAGTGGATACTCCACATCTGGCTGTTTTTAGAATAAGCAATGTGTTAAAGGAAAGCCAAATGAGAAGAAATTCTTAAAAAAGTGTTTTCTAGGTCACATAGTTCATTCAACAACTCCCAGCAGACAACAGGAAGGCTGAATGAGTTTCGTCTGTTTTACTGTTGGATTTGGAAAATGCTGGTAACCTTTTAGTTAAACTCAGTAAACACAGACTGTTGTCATAGTGATGCTGTAATGCTGTTCAGTGCTCTTCTTATATTTTTTTACAGTACAGTTTGATAAAAAAAAAAAAGATCCATATTACAGTATCATGAGATTTACATAAAAATGTAAAACATGACATGACTACTTTTATTCATCATTGAAATAACTATCCCTACTGCTGCTGATGACTGTGACGGTTACATATGATATGCATAATGTTTACTGTCATTTTGAATTGGGTGAAGGGATTTATGCTACAATATTGATATAACACTCACTAAATTTATTTAGTGTAGCTTCAAAAAAATTTTGCAGTTCAAGAAGATGTCAGGAGAATATTTAGATAGGCTATCTGTCCTAGTTCGTTTTTCTAGTAAGTTTTTCTAGAGTTAGGTTTAAGTTCTTTCTTGAAGGTCGCTCAATTGCAATTTGCAGCAAGAGGTGGGGGAGGGGCTACATTGTCTATGGTCCAACCAGCCAGAGAAAACACCAACATTTTCTTTGGCAAAAGGTCTTTAAACATGGTAAATCTTAGCCACTATGAAACTGTGACTTTTTAAAAACTTGGGATACCTGGAAACAGGTAACCACCCAATGCAGCAAACTGACAAACTTTAATTTAGCCGGTATCAACATGGACATTTAAAACTATTGATAAAAGAAATGTGACTAAGACGCATATTGTTACAAATGATAATTAAATAGAGAGTGTTTCATATCAGAGCTTCACAACCGACATGTAGCACTGCAATTGTAAACTCCTGGGTTGAATTATTTTATACTAGTAAAGTATTTGGCCTGCGGGATGAACTTTCACTGGCTTAATATATATTTTTCTTCTCTCCTCTTTTTCTCTAATTGTGAAGATCTACTTAAAAGTAACAAAACCAATTAATAACAATAGTAAAGAAATGGCAGCAAATATAGATAACATCTACCAAAAAAAACAAGAAAAATCAACTTCTAATAAGCTTCCTTCACAGCTCATGGCCTATTTTCATTCATCATTAGGAAAAGGATTTATTCAAGTTTCAACTCAATTAAACTTGTCTCAACACCGAGCAGCTGTGATTCACTTTAAGCATCAACCTTTCAGTCCAAACTCCTTAAAAAAAAGACGCTTTAATATGGGATGAAGATTAATTTAAGGTCTGAACAAAGCACAAAAACTCTACGGAAGGTGAAAACCTCCATTTCACCGCAAAGGGATTTGAAAGGTTGAGCAGGTTTTAGACGGATCCTACCAGACCTGCTCAACAGGTCTGCAGAACAAAAATACAGGACTAATGAAAAAAATGATATTTTCCTGCGATGAATGGGAATGCTTGAAAATAAAGGCTACAAAATATCTTACTTCACTATGAAAGCAAGGGCGTCAAAAGGGGAAAAAAAAGCTTAATCATAACTGTAACATAAGCAGAAGATTGATAAAAATAAGGGACTGTAAAAAAGACAGACTCTTAAAATTGTCCAAAGTTTTTTTTTTTTTTTGGTGAAATCTAAGTTAGCCTATCGTCATCTTACTTGACGACTCAGAGACCGGATGTTAAGATTTTCCTAAACATGAACTGAAAATAAACTCCTCAAAAACTGTAAAAAAAGACAAATATAAAATACTTTAAAATCTATTATTTGTGCAGTCTTTTACATTTGTGAGTGAGTATATATGTCCCCTATTTGGTGATGCTGCACATTGGATGACAAAAGTGTTTTGAATGCTGGTGGCAGGCTGGTCGAATGAGGCCGTTAAAAACAGGAAAACTCCACTCTATGCACACTGACAACCGAAGGCGATGAACATGAGCTTTCCCTGCTGTGACCGTGTTGTGTTGAGTGGCAGACCTTGAGGAAGCTGAGATAATATTTGCTGTCTTCCACATCCATCTCTTCTGGGTTGAAGTCACAGAGCGCCCTGCAGAGAGGCTGCGGCTGGGCCTGCTGCAGGGGCTGCAGCTGAGGCGTCTGGCTGCCCGCCTGCAGCGCACTGAGAGACGCTCTGCTGCTGTCGCTGCTGTTTTCATAGTACCGCTTGTCCTCTGCTTTGTGGCTGGGAGGGACACTGCTAGCAGGTGTGAAGACCAGCTCCCCCGACACGTCTGCCCGATGGTTGTTTGCTGACGATCTGAAGGCAGCCTGAGCAGCAGGAGAGAGTTGGACATCAGCGGATTCCTGTGGCAACATTGCTTTTAAAGACCATCCACACTGAATTTGACTGTAAGAAAAGTCTGAAACCAGAAAATAAACCACAAAATAAATGAGCTATGTTTTGATGATTCTGTTATGATCAAAGATTGCTGAACTGCGTTTCCCTTACGCAAACTTAAAGCTGTTTCTAAAATTCTATGAACCTGTAATTAATTTATTAAAATGCTTATTTAAAATTAAGTGACAAAATAACTCTGCATTTTACCAAACATATTATAAGATAAGCAGAGCTTTAATGAAGTACATAGCTGTCTTAGAAAAACAGGTCAGGAAAAAGTTAATTAAAGAAAAAATAGCGAGGGAGAGGGAAGTAGCTGAGTTATGCTAGCTTGACTATGACAACCTTAATATATAGATGTGGAATTCTGTGTTCGGTTCAGTTAAAAATAAAAAGAGGTGATTTAAACACCAACTCTGACAGATCATCAGCAGAGCAGGTGTTTATGCTAACACCACCACCGTGTTAGCATAGCTAATAGCAGCGGTAGCTAATCAACCACAGTCACTCATTGCAAAATAAACATCAAGCCTAAAAACATAAAACTGACTGAATGTTCTGTTCTTTGTGTGGGAATAATGTTATTATTATTGTTAATATTATAAAAAACAACAATAATAATAATATTATATCATAATAACATTATGTTATTATATTACATTACTACTACTGCCATTATTAATAGTAATAATTCTAATTATTACAAATATCAATAATTGTTATTAAATCAGGAAGGTCTTAGTGCTGTCAATCATCCTTATGTTCACACTCCTCAGACTCTCCCCCTTTCTTTCTGCTACGCTACAGCTGGTTCACCACAAAGGAGTCTGTCATAACTGCTCAGACTAGTTAGCAGGCCATGATGATAACGAATAAGCAGTTTTCCTGAAACAGTGAGTTGTTTCTCCGCCATTGGCACACTGAGCAGCACGCACCTGAGGATGATTGACAGCGTCAAGACCTTTTTGATGAGGAGCAGTGCATTTATTAAGATGGATGAAGTAGCACTGGAAGGACATGGAGAAGCTCAACCTTTTCACAGATTATCTGTCTCGTATTATACTGTCACGACAGGGAGACTTTTAACAGATATGTAAGAAACATATTTTTGTAAAAGTTACACACTGCACTTTAAGGTCAAATATCCAGCAAGTTTAGAAATCAGTTAGCTTTTGAAATGCACTACAAACTAGCAGTTGCTGTTTATGTTATTTTTATTTCTTTATTTAATCATGAATGTCAAGATAATAAAGATTAGAATGTATGATTACTACTCAACCCCTTTCAGCCCGAGAATGCTATAAAAAATAAGTCACCTACTTAGTGAATAGTTTACCAGAGTGCAATTAGTTTTTAAGTATAAGTCCAGTGAAGGTCCCAGAGTGTGTTACATAAACAAACCGTCTCACAGATTATTTGACTCAGAAAAATTATGTCCACAGATGTTCTCTATTCAATGTATCTGAGCTTGAGATAGCCTCTAAATATTTGCAGCTCTGATAAATGTTCAGATGCTCTCTACTCTTTTACACTTTTTATATACAAAAAAATTCAAATTGCCAGTTATAAAATCTCAATAAAACACAAAGAAGTCTCTAGCTTTAACAAAGCGAAATGTGAAAAAAGCTTGGTATGTATGAATGCTTTTGCACTGCACTGTAGTACTTATTTCATCGTAGAATGAAAGATTGAAATTAAACAACTTCATGTAAAATGATACCTTCATGTTTAAACTGTAAAATGACCCCAGTTTCAATAACCTGAACTGAGCAGTGCCTTTTGAACTCTGCTTGAACTCATGATGGGGATTTGAAGTAAACCCTCAACTCCTAGGCAGAGCAAATGGGAGAAAGTGAGCCTTTTTTCCCTTTATGACAATACTTTTTCGCAATAAGGTGAATTTCAAGCAAAAATGCACCTCAGTTACCAATCTGCATAGTATGTCCACAGAATGCCAGGTATAAATAATGTGGAAATAGGCTAATGATTCTAAAATGTTTAATCATTTATTCTTTTTTAAAAGCATTGAAACAATCAGAAAGTGTTGAATGTCAGAAAGTGCTCCGGCGGGAGTGAAATTTGATATTTCATGATTGAATCACAGTTTATCTGACCCAGTCTGGCTGTATCAATGCATTCCTTTTAGAGTTTTTCAATAACTTATGAGCACTTTGAGCATGTGCACTGCACTGGCTTTCTCAGTGGAGACTTGTGTTTGAGAACAGGACTCTGGGGACATGCAGGGGTTTGTGTTCGGCTCTTTGTCATGAGGGAAGTGAACCCTCAGCTCTGAGTTTACATGCACCTGAGAAACAGTAGCAGCATCCACACACAGGTCTGAGCGGACCGCCTTGCTCCAGGCCAAACGGAGCAGGGAATGCCATTTTAATGAGTCGGATTATGCTCTAGTGTGACTATTACAGAATTAATTTAATCGTTTCAGGCTGTAATGTGCATAAAAGATGAAACACACCATAAAAATACCGTCACTGGAACCTTGTCACAGGGCAAGTAGCAACAACTGCCAGGAGATTTTTTTTGCTGTGTACACTGAAATAGTCTAACCTTCAAAATGCATCACTGTACTGAGGGAAATATTACCAATTAAACTGCAGCACTGCATTATCATTAAAAACGTGACAGGTTTTTCCCATGCCATCAGCCTAAACTCAACTTTTATGCTTTATTAAATGTCTTTTTACTGAAACTCCGCAGCCAAATGTGGATCTTTTGTGCCAAAGTAATTAGATGGTCCTAATATCTTTTGAAGAAAAAATAAATTAAAACTAAGTGGTATTTTTAAGTGTAAAGGTAATAAAATATTTAATGGCTTTTTTAAAGCCATTAAAGTAAAAACAAAAGACGTTAAAGTCACATATTTAACGCAATATTATGTTGTTTGAATTCTGTGTTCTTACAAACTACACGATTTGTAAGAACATGATTTGTTTCTCAGATTTTCAAAAAACAAAAAAAGGAAATTTCCATTGACAAATGTATGTTTTGCTCTGTGTCCTTAAAATAAGGATTACATTTTGGTTTTACAATAAGACCAACTTATTTTACATTGTTTTATCTAGTAGGAGCAATAGCACAAAGTTGTTGGGCCATGTTTTGCTTTCTTAATGTATATGTCCATATTTTGTTAGTTTTACCATTTTTCAAAGACATTTAATAAATAAATCTTAAGTTTATCAGTATATTTACAAAACTTTGTAGTTACGAAGGTGGTACTTGTAATAAAATGTTTGAGAACCATTTCTCTGGAGGGATCATTCCAGATATGATTTTGAAGATGATGAACGAAGGTAATGTAGTTTTTACTCACAATAGAAAACAATCACAACAGGCACAGCCACTAATGTGTGTATGCTACCACCAAGCCACACCTAAAGTTTGCACAATGTTGTTCAACTTTCTGCAGTTGTGAACAACATTATGATCCACATACTTTCTGTAACACCTCATCTTTTAATGACATAATTGTTAAAAATAAAATAATAATAATAATAATAATAAAAAAAACGAGAGAAATGTAGAATATATTGACTGGGGTCACGCACTGACCTCACTGTATCCTTGCCTCTCTCTGCGTTGACTCTCCTGCTGCTGATCCTCCAAGCTGCCTTTATCTACTGGCAATGCATACCGGACCCTGTTTGGGCTTTTTCCAGGTCCCGAGAGGCCCTGAAGCCCCTCCAGGAGTCGGGCCAGCATCAGGTTTTCCGGAAGCTCCTCCACTGTCCTGACAGGGACAGGAGCTCGACACTCCGGGCAGAACAGCTGGGACTGGGCCACCCCATGCCTCTGCAGACAGGACAGGCAGAAGGTGTGCTGGCAGGGCAGCACCTTGGCAGAAGCATCCAGCTGCTCAAAACACAAGGGGCATTCCAGGAGGGATATCAGAGCCAGGTCCTCTGGTTCAAATGAGAACAGGGATCCAGGTCCATTTGAAACACTGTAATCCACCATGCTGCAGAGACAGAAGAGACAGGAGACACAATAAACTACAAAATATTTCAATTACATAATATTAAGTTTTGAAGTTTAAATATATCAGATGGTTAAGTTTAATAAGGCGGATTCACTACATAAGGAGTTTACATCGTGTCAACACTGCGTGTGCACAGGTGTCCTATCGCCTCACCTGGCTGCACAGGTGAGACAACAACAGGAAATATACGTGAATATCCGTATTCCTCCAAACCAAAATGAAAAAACAAAAAGCACAACAACCTTTAACTCTTACTTACACGCTCATCTACGGCTTGTCACGGTGATCTTCCCCCCTGAACTCCGCTTTTAAAAAAGGCGTAAGTTTCTCGCGGCGGTCGCCATGTATGAACCCGGAGGAGGAGGCGGCGACGGCGGCGGAGCGGCTCTCTGCCCCGGGGAGGGAAGGAGGAGCAGCCCGGCGTCACATGAACACCGACAGCTCACCTCCCGTCTACGGCTTGGCTGTACGTGTCAACACGAAACCCACCTGTGGAGCTTCTGCCCGAACCGAACCGGCGTACAGAGAAATGTCTCCACAGGCAGCTCGTTCCTCAGGAACTGTGTCGGATTTCAGTCATGACGAGCTAAAGTTAACCCTTGCATTGTAAAAAGGAATTTTACAGGGTTTTAAGTATTAGCCATTTAAACGGTCTAGAAGTCGAACCACGAGAACTGAATGAAAACTCTGATTATAAATGTTATTTCTCAAGCATGAACTCAAAGATTTTGAACCAGTTTACTAGAGGAAGGTATAGCGGTTCCCTTCAATTTAATTGAGGAACCTTCTGGAGATGAAGTGCTTCTAGGATCATTTTTGTTGGCCCATTCTTTTTTACTTTTGATAAACTACTCTCACTTTTTCAGCTACTCTATGCTGACTGATGTAAGCCAAACATGCACACACTCTCACCCACATATTATGCTAAAATTATATTGGCTGTTTGAACAAAGCCTACCTGGTTGTATTTTCATTTTCTATCTGCTGAGTCTGCAGTGGCATTTGAAGGGCAAGGTCACAGTAAATTGTCCCTGGAGGAGCAGCTAAGACCAAAAACATTATGATTTATCTTTGGTGATGAACTCTAAGTATCTAAGATTGGAAAGCATCCTTATCATCACCCTAATCTTTGGCTCCTTCCACAAATTCTCAATCAGATTGAAGTCAAAACATTACTGTTTCTATTCAAAATAAACATGTCGGTAAAATTAAAACAACCTTAATCTGGGCATCAGGTGCACAAATTATATAGAGCATGACTAGTTTACTTTGTTCAAAACTTACATGTTACCTAAAGCAGCCATTAATTTGAACAGCTTTATGCTTCAGCTTTAAGCAGCTTTCTGTATCTTGCGCAACAATTGTTTTTTTTTGTTTGTTTGTTTGTTTGTTTGTTTGTTTGTTCCTTGCAAAATGTTATTTTAATTTTTACTCATCTTTACAAATTATTTATAATTTATACTACTACTACAAATAATAATAATTATTATTATTACAATGTAATGATGTTACAATAAATCAGACACTCAGTACTAGATTAGCTTTTACATAAAACACTATTTCCTCTTACTTGATCTTTTTTTTTTTTTATTACTGCTCTTGGGCAACAACTTTACCCATACTGGCAAAACAAAGGTCAGAGGTGCTGGCTGCGGTCGCCCTGGCATTGGAAAATTAAAATTTGCGGGGCCTTCAAGTGCCGTTCCCATTCAGGAAAAATGATACTTAAATGTGTTCATATTAAGAGGCTGCACTGCTTGAAAACAGTAACGTTCTGTAATGGTTACATTGTATAAACATTCTCCATTTCCTTTGGTAAGAGATCAGGATATTTTTATATATTTACTGAAAACATTGGTTTAGTCAACGTTATTCTCAGTTGTCCTGAGTTGTGTGTAGAGTGATGGGTAAATTTATATTTGTGGTGTTTAGTAAAGGTTAAGAAGTGTCAAAAGACTTGAAGCTGTAAAGGTGTTTGTGGTGAGGCAAGAATTTCAATTTGTATCTAAGTTTTGCCCACACTGATCAAATAAACTGTTACTTACCATAATTAAGCAATTTAATTGGAATAACACATTCTATTTGGCTAGATTTTGAGTAATATTACCAAGTAGATATGATGTAAAGCGTAATGGCTGTAAATTAGTTAAATAGCAATGACTTGCAAAAACGATGGTGGCAACTCCTAAGATGTTATTGGTTTAATTTATGAAATAAATTAGTTGCATTCTTACTATCATGGTCTTATATTGGCTCAGACTGTAGACATTCATCAAAGTATTATTTTATTAGTAAATTGGAAATGAAAACAACTGAAAAATCTGTTTTTAAGAAAGTATGCAGTCAAAATTTCTCAATGAAGAATATGTTTCCACAACATAAGCTTACATCAGTCATTACTAAACCCACTTAATTGATAAAGTGTACTTTTATAATTATCGATTGTTTTTGTGTGATTTGGACTTTGAGTTTATGTATCTATAGAGTTTCACGGTTACAGTGACTAATGCACACAACAAGTCAGTTCTCAGATTCTGTTCTCAGACGAAGACATGCAAACCTTCTGCCTGACAACAGAAGCTAAAACGGTGCTCACTGCTTCAAGTTCAGCTTGGTAGCAAGTTTGACTTAAACATCAATGTTATTGCTATGGCAGCTGAAGCATGAAATGCTACTGAAATACTAACAAAATGTTGAAATAAAATCAGTCAAGGTGGCATGGGAACTGTTTTCCTAACAACCACTGTTTCTTAGCAAAGAATCGTAGCTGTCAGGAAGTTTGAGTTCAAAATTTTAGGAATCGAGGAGGGCAAAGCTTTTAATGCATGCTTTTTCTGTTTTCTAGCATGGATTTTGTTGTTGCAGCATAATCAGTAAGTTGTGGGTGTTACTGTTTTATTATTTCATGTATAAATGAACTATTCCTGTCTAGACTGAGCAAACCATCTGGACGGAGCAGCAGAGGGGAGGATCCCCACCCTCCTCAGGGGAGGCTAACTACCAGGTTGGAAGCAGCGGGAGGCCAGCACCACAGGAGAGCTGGATGCTCTGAAAGAGTCAGAAGGGAGAGGCAAGCAAAAGCAGAGCATGTAGCAGCAGCAGACGAAAGGCAGCAGTAGTCATGCCAATCTTGGCTGGGAGAAATGAAAGCTCTCAAGGCGCAAGCAGAGTCCAGATTCAGAAATGGCCGCCTTGTATTTTCCACCCTCCCTTGGACCAAGCAGACCTGGACTCCTTGAATGCTACAAATTTTTTAACATAAATCATGTTGTTAATTTTTTTTATAACTTTTTGTGGATTTTAGTTTCTTTCTTTCTTACAGTGATAAATCTTTTAACCACAGTACCTTTTCACCCCATTCTTAAAAGAACTGGGTCACACCATTGCTAAGCTACAGGGCGATAAAAACAGAAATTTTTACTCCAACACAGTCATGAAGCAGCTCTTCACTTGTACTATATATAACTTGATATATTTATTAATAATACAGCCTTTGATATTGTCTGTATTCTGGACACAGCACACAGTAATCAAGACCAATGCTTAACCAATGAACTAACAGCTTGGTTTAAATTATTAGAAAAATGTTCAGGCCAGACTTGTTACAAAAAAAGTAGCTAATGTTGTTAGAATTTAATCATTTAATCATTACATAAGTTACATTAATCATAAGTTACATTTAAACACTAATACAATGGGTATTATTTTAATGGCTAATATTTAATACCATCCAGACACATTTATAGTAAAGAACAAGGCTGAATTTGAACTAGATGCAAGGATTTTAGCTTAAGTTCAGTGACAGTTCCAGTGCAAATGTCAAATTGACCAAAAGGTCAAGTCAAGTTTATTTGTGCAGCACATCTCAGCAAAAGGCAGTTCTAATGCTTTTTTGTCAAATGTCATCATCAAATATACATCAAATATATAGATTCATGTTCAATTCAATTAATCACAGACAGTTTCAAGCAGGTGGGTTTTTAGCCTTGATTTAAAGGAATGTTCAGCGTTTCAGCTGTTTTGCAGCTTTCTGGAAGTTTGTCCCAGATTTGTAGAGCATGAAAGCTGAATTCTGCTTGGTTTTGGTTCTGGGGAGGCAGAGTAGACTCTAGACCATTCAGTGATTTATGAACAAACAAAATCACTTTAAAGTCTGTTTTCTGAGCTGATGGGCAACCTGGAGTAAAGACTTTATAACGAGGTAATGTACTCAGTTTCTATGGTTCTATTGAGAATGCGAGCAGCAGCGTTCTGGATCAGAAGCAGCTTACTGACTTTTTTGAAACTCAATCAGAAATAGAGTAAATTGACTGAATTTATTTCATTGACTTTTTAGTTGTTAAATTTATACAATACCTCCTGATTACAATCTAAACCATTAAAATGTGTAAAATGCAGTTGCACTTTTTTTTCTAGTTAAATTCCAACAGTTTGTTTTGTGAGTGCAGCAGCTCCTTGAAATGGTTGCGACATGATGATGATAAGAAAACTTTCACTGGTCAGTAACCCTGACAGTACAAGACAAATATTTTCGTTATCCTTGAGGAATTTATCAGTTATATTACATATAACTAAATGATAGTAATTCAAATAAACAAAAGAGACATTCAAACTTTGTGTTTTTTACTTAAAAAAATAAAAGATGTTCCTTAGAGTAGTTTGATAGTCGTTTTATTCAAATGATCAGTAAAGCCATCATAACAGACTTCAAAAAATAAAAAAGATAAGTTACCCAATGACAGCACTGACATGTGACACAATGGCGCCCTCTACTGGTGCATTCACTGACCTGCCGCTTTCCAAACAAATCTCAATTGGAGTCAGAAATCAAAGGTGACCTTTTCCAGCACCTCTTTATCCTCTAACACTGTATTTAAGTTTTAGTTTCACTTGAAGGCAGTTCACAAGGACGGAGGGACGTCCACAAGTTGTGGTCCTTTGTTTGAATTTGGCTGTTTTCATTGTTTTCCTTTGGATTTCCAGTTGCACACTTCAAACCCCAAAACGGCAGTCTTGAGTCCCAGGGTTAAATAATTCATCTGTGCCGGCTATGCACCGTAGGTTCAGAACATCGGCTTGAAATTTTCAAACAAACATGAATCTTTCATGCTTTTCTTCACGTCAGCAGAACTGGGGGGATTCTAAAAATGTACATATGGCTTTTACATCAAGTCTGAGAGCAACAGAAATGACTTATTCAAATGTTCACATCAGCTCTGGAACAGGACGCTCCTCCTCCTCCGTGCAGGCCTCCCTCAGCGACTGCCGATTTAAGCTTTCAAAATATTTTTCCACACTGAAACTCAGTGTAATGCCTTCCTGTGCAGCGAATTGATTCTCTGTTTTCCTTTCAGCGATAAAGAGGGGGCAGAAAATGGTCCTTCAGAGGAAGTGTGTGAATAAGTGCTTATCAGCTCCTCACAGTCCGACGGTCAGGCTGGCCTCCGCAGGGGAAGCCCTGTGTGCCTTGGAGTGAAGAAACAGGTCTGATGGCTCTGATGTGACGCCTATGTGATGCAGAGGGAAGGCTGTCCCCTGGTGTACATCTAGGCAGGTTGCACAATTTCAGAATATTATAACTTGCCACGAGTTTCTTTTATTTTTTTTTGCATATAGAAGAGAGCCTCCTTCTCCTGTTTTCATGTTTTATTTAAAGTGCTGTCTTACTCAGAGAGAGATGCCAAGTCACCGCCTTTCCCTCTTTTTCGTCAGGCAAGGAGACTCTTTCTATCCCCTCACTCTGCTGCTATATTTGATCATTAGGTGTTTTTTTGTTTTTTTATGCTTCGGTGTGTATGAGGAATGGCGCCTCCCGAAAGTTTTCCATTTTGATGCTGCAAAAACACAAACTTTACTCTGCAATGTGAAAGGAAAAGAATGAACGATGTTCAAGGTTTTCTTTTCAAATATGGAATCTGAAAAGTGTGGCTTGGACTTGTATTTGCTTCCCCCTGAGTCAATAATTCATAGAACCTGCTTTGTTTGGACTTGCAGCTTCAGTTGTTTATGGGTATGCCTCGACATGGTTTGCACAGCTAGAGACTGATGTTTTTGCACAAAGTAACTCAAGCTCAGTCTAACTGGACGGAGAACGTCTGTAAACCTCAATTTTCAGTTGATAAAAATCAGGAAAGGTCTTAAGGCTATTACAGCTTGAATTGACTTATTGATATGTTGCCTAAAGCTCATTTATCTTTTAAGTTCTTATCACTAGAATTAGATTATTTGCTTTGGGTTGTTTATCTTTGTAAGTTTGGTGTCTTGCAAATGTTTGTTACCATAGAATATTTTTAAATTTAGATTAGTTTGATTAGTGGTGAAACTTTTCTGTGATTTATGCAGTTGTTCCTGAATTATCTTTGTCTTGGGTGAGATGTACTGAACTGTGGAAGAAGTCCAATATAGTGCTAACAACTTGTCTTTTTGAAATGTAAGAATTGATTGTTTAATTGTAAAATAATCAACGTCAGGCTGATAGTTAGGTTGTCTGCTTAATTGTAAAACATATAAACTGATTTAAATAATAATAATGTAATCTAAAATCTAAGCTGTGATACATCACTGGATGGCTCCCAAGTACCGACACCTCAGCTGCTGTTTTAAAACAGCAAAAAGTCTAATCTATTCCAATTTGTTATTTGATCCCAGCCCAGTGGTACAGCTGGGTCTCTGTCAACAACTCAGATCCAAAGATCCAATATGGCTGCTGATACCTGCAGTAAAAAGCTGTTTATTTATTCTTATTGTGGGCTTATCGCATCCAGTCACTCAAAATACATGATGGTTCACAACTTCTGATGTTGCTAATCAGACTAGTTTGCCCGAACACTGGGCACATTTACCAAAAGACATTACTTACAGATGCAAATTTCTGTTACACTGTTATCAATTGTTCAGCTGTCTCAGAAACCTCCATCCCAGACTCCAGTCTAGTGTGGCCTGTAATGCATTCAGCTCCATCTTCCCAAAAACTCTGACTCACTTCCGTGTTCCTGCTGAAGAGAACCACAGCATGATGCTGCCACCACGTTTCACCCTAAGGCAGGTGTGTCCCGGGCAGGGGCGCCGTATAGGGGGGAAAAGCTATGACAATTCTAAGGGCCCCTATCCAACAGGGGGCCCTCCGCAATGTATTTATTTATTTATTTTCACAGAAGTAAAAAAAATAAATTGACGGTCACAGTGTTCAGCAGCAGTCAGTGGAAGACAAGAACGACCGTGGCTGTTACTATGCCGCCAAGAAAAATAACAAAGTCGGGTTTTCAAAAGAGTAGAGAAATAGAGAGAGAGAAAAACAAGAGTGTCAATTTATAACCCAGTTTTTCTCCAAGAGAGGTGGGTTGACTGTGTGAGATTATCAACCATTTAGCATAATTAGCTTAGCTTCAGACTATTGTTTGCCTCCATTTCACTAGCATTCTATGAACGAAGGAAGAAAATTACCAAACATATTCATATATTTAACTTGTCTCTGTACCTTTTACCACATTTAACAACAGATGAGTCGGTCAGCAGCAGCTCTAACCCACGTCCCTCCTGACTCGTCCTCTCCTAAGTGAAATTAAAGCTGCAGCATGTAAGTATTATAAAAAACATATTTTTTTTTACATATTTGTTAAAACTGTCATTATGTTGTGACAGTATGGTACATAAATAATCTGTGAAAAATTTATTTCATCTGCTTTCTCCAAGTTCTTTCTAGAAACAACCAATCAGAGGCAGGAGAGTTTTAGGGCTGTCAATAACAAACTCATGTCTCTTCTCCCTCCCTCCTCTTGCTCTGTGCTATGCTGTAGCATAATAATAAGTTGTTTCTCCAGCATTAGCACATTTAGCGGTGAGTGAATGAGGTTGATTAACAGCACTAAGACCCTCCTACTGGTTCTGATTGGTTGTTTTTGGACAGAACGTTGCATTGCTTTAGCCAGCAATAGTCCAGGGAGGACGTGGAGGAGATTGATCTTTTCACAGATTATCTGTCTCATAGCAAACTGTTACAACATGGTAACAGCTTTAACAAATATGGAGAAAACATATTTTTAATTAAAATTATATACTGCAGCTTCAACATAGCATTTTTTTGAGAAGTCTGGATTGGTTCATGTATATTTTGCATCTTGCCTATGACTGTTGCTCATGGGAAGACATTTCAGTGAACTAAAACTAATAGAAAAAATTTAAGCAACTTACTTGCAAACTGTATGTGGACTGTTGCATGTAAAATTCACGAGTAGTAAATAATGTGCTGGTGTCAGTATTGGACCAAAAAAAGCAAGGCTGTTGCGAACCTTCAAAATTGTGATGCTTTGATGGGTCAGATAGACTCAAGAAATTGTAACAGTAGCTGCATGGGGGGGGGATTTAATTTTTTGTCATGGGGCCCAATATTCCTGCCGGCGCCCCTGGTCCCAGGTGATGTTCAACATTAGTTATTGATCTCACATAGCGTTTTGCATTTTGCCGAGAGAGTTCAGTTTTAATCTGCTCTGACTGAAATGGCTTTCCTTTCACGACATGGCTTGTCCCAAACTGGAAAGAGAACTTCTTCTTGCTTCATTTTCCCCTCCACCTCACAATTTAGCACTACTTTATGTTGGTCTATCACACGAAATCCTTGTAAAATACCTTGAAGTTTGTGGTTGTAACATGAAAAAAAAAGAGAAGAACTTCAAGGGATATGAACAAGGCAGCTCAATTTGAACTCATAATCCTCGTGCTGCAATGCCCTGGTGAGGATTAGTCACAATCAACTAACGTGACGACGAGTCACATTAGGTGTGTCAGAGAAACCTAATTAACTTCTCTCTTTCAGGAGGAACTAATCCTCCACCTAAAGGTAAGAGGGTCACATGGCTGCTGCGGTTCCCAGGTGACTCATTTGCATTGTTTCTCTGCAAAAAAAAAAAAAAAAGCAGCCGCTTCAATAGTTTTATTTATTTATTTTTTGTTCAGAGTGAATGTCTGAGGGAAGGAGTCAGCTTGTGTTTGCAGGAGGATCGCAGTATTCCAGTCAAACCGGCTCAACTGGAGCATCTGCAGTTTTTTTTTTTTGTTTTTTTTTTGGCCTAACATTGTTTATACCTCACCTTGTTTCCAGGTGGACTTTTCCACTCTTGCTGCATGGGAAAGTCCAGCTGACAACAGAGTGGAAGGATAATGGCCCTCAGTGTGTTGTCACTGTGGGTCCACTGACTCAGTCATGACTGCCTGTGAGTTTGAGAATGTCATTTCGGACTAAAATATACACAGAGCAGCAGGCAGTCTTCCATCAGATGTCTTTTCCCCCCTTTTTTTAAGCTTCCGTTTAAAGCAGCTTGACCATTTTTTTTCTCGCCCACTGTTTGTTCTCCCTGGCTCCTCTGCCTGCACATTGAATCCTGTAAATATTTTAGAGTCGATAAATAAATGAAGCAACCTCTTTTCTTACTCCAAGGCAGCACGCTGAGATGCTCCCCTACCTACGTCTGCAGCAGCTTATTATCGCAACTCAGGGACATTTTCATTTATTTTTCAAAACGGCATCAAATGCATCCTCTCTGCTGCCAGAAACAGAAAAAGATTTTTCTTTTTAAAGAAACTGTGCTGGAAAACCTCCTTTTAGAAGTTTTTTTATTTTAATTATTTATTTTTTTTTCAGATCTACCAAAGCATTTGAAGTATTAAATATTTTCTGATTTAAAAAAAAACCTGAGCATTTCTTTTTGTTGTTAAAAACAGCAGACATGCTTGTCAAGACTTTCAAAAGAAAACCAGTGACATCTGAGCTCTCCATGTCATTAATGACCTACTTTGACTGCTCTACGGCTGTCATCTCCCCCTATACATTAAATGTACCATAGCTGCAGCAATCTGACTTATCAGGCTGCAGGCGTTGTGCATCCGCAGCGCGGGGGTCATGTGACCTGTGTTTCTGTTCATGTACAAAAGGAACCCGCCCCGTCTGAAAATATAACCAGAGCAGGGCGAGGTGAGAGAGGTGGCTGGGGTTCGAGCTGAAGTCACCTGTACTGGAGTAAACTTTGAGTCTCCCTCCTCCCTGGATGCCTGTCTGCAGTGACAGCTCGCTGAAGACCTTTTTTTTAGCTTGCAAATGCTCCAGCAGCTGTTTGAGGCTGAGATGTGCATGAGGGAAACCTAAAATAGGAAGCACACACCTCAGAGCCAGCTGTCGTTCTCTGCCTGAGGGACTGCCTTTTGCACCCCTCCTCCCACCGCTTCTTGCTCTCCTCCGTCTTACCCCCCCTGCTCTCATACTTTTCTTAATCCCAGAATCCAGCCTGGTGCTGGGATGAACTGCACTTTCCCTCGCAGTGGTTTATTATGCAAAGTCATGAAAAACTAAAGGATGAAATCTTTGTCTCATGAGTTCCAGATGCAAGTTTATTGGGAGGCACACAGCAGTTTCTGTCCATTCTAAGTGAAGCGGATGAGTGGGTGGAAATTAAAGTTACTTGGATTAATCCATCCATCCCAGCCCAGACATCCCCAGCCTCTTGGGTCAGCTCCTCTAGGTGAATCCCAAGGTATTTCCAGCCTTATGGCCATCAAGGCGACTGGGCATGTTGGTGTCCCAAAATCCAGATTAAGCTGCCCTTATGGTTGCCTGCCACCTGACACAGATGTTCCCCCCCAGGTTGTAAGCTCATATGTTAGGGGCTTCCAAACACCTGAACCTGGCAAGCCTCAGGAGCCGAGACCGGACCCCACAGGCACCAGAGCTCAGGGATGCTACACATTTTAAAGATAAAAATTCTGTACTTTCCCAGAGTCAGCTTTATAGATATGTTCTTCAGTCTTTATTTTATGACATTCCAGACATTTGGGTACAAAGGTTTAAATCAGGGGTGTCAAAGTCCTCAAGGGCCACTATCCTGCAGTTTTTAGATGTGCCACAGGTACAAAACACTGGAATGAAATGGCTTAATTATCTCCTCCTTGTGTAGATCAGTTCTCCAGAGCCTTGCTAATGACCTAATTATTCTATTCAGGTGTGGTGCAGCAGAGGCACATCTAAAGGTGGCAGGGCAGTGGCCCTCCAGGACTGGAGTTTGACACCTGTGGTCTAAATACTCTAGTCTCTTTTTCTTTGGAAACATCATAAAGCTAGAATTGGTATTGGAGATCCGTTTCACTATTTTTGCAACATTTGGACCAACTTCTATCTGTTCTGATTCAACATCTTTATCTATTTGACTTCTCAAATATTCAACAGAGAATCTTTGACCAAATACAGAAACTTTAAGGCAAAGTTTCTGGTCTTTTGTACCTTTGTTCTGATGGGAGAAATTCATAAATATAGTTGTTTTATTGCTTCATTTAGTCCTTTAGATAAGTTTATTAACTACTGGTAGTTGTACTTGAATTTAAAGATGTCAAGACAAAACAGGACGACCGATTTTTATTAGTGACTGAGCGTTTATTTGTTCAGTAAGAAACCAACAGTTATTTAGAAATTGAAAGATAAGATGTGTTCAACTACAAACAGTTCTACTACAAAGCAGTAGTAGAAGTAATCTATTTAATAAGCCTCATTAAACTTCTGTTCTTATAAAGTGAGAGATAAAAAACATTTTTCCATAGTTAATTCTCTTTTTTGTTTTTATCTGAAACTGACCTCTCTGTACACTTTGTAATCAAAGAAATTCAGAAAAATAACATCCACTGCTCTGTTCATGTTGCTGCATTAATATCTAAACCCGTGTCGCAGTTTTACAACACCTGGAATTTAAAACATTTCTCCTGTAGAGGAAAGAATTAATCCAAATAAGCAGCAAAAAAATATGACGTCATGCATCACCTGAACTTCAATCCACAGCAGGATATCAAAGGGTTGGTGTGACAGGCAGCCGAGGATGGGGAGCGGAAGGATGATTTACTGTGGAGCTGGCTTTATAAAACCTAATTATAAAAGAAAAAGAAACAGAAACAGTAAGAGCGATTGGAAGGAAAGGTTTAAAAATGTGCTTCACAACAGCTTGTTTCTGTATTTTGTGAGAAAATTTAAATTCTGTCTTCAAATGAAGGCAGTGTGTAAATTACTGAAAACAGCAAAAACAAGGAAATCAATGAATAAACATTCAATGAAGGATTGAAGGAAAAACGAAAAACAAAAGTGTTTGTCTGTCAGAACTCCTTTATTTCGATGGCTCCTGGCTGTGTAGCTGTAGCTCATTCTGACGTCCATAATGCCGGAAACATCTTCTCAGTTTTAAAACTGATTTGGATAAAGCTCTTCCCCTCAGCTCTTAAGCCCATCAACTCCATTTCAAAACAAGACAAGAGCACCTGAAACGAGGATGGAGACAGTATTTTGAGTAGCTGTTTGGTGTTATTTTGATGTTTTTATCTTTCATCGCACCTTTTAAGATGCTTTTAAGATTCAAAATGTGCATCAGTTCATAACCTGCTGTTGCTGGTAAAAAAGCAGAAAGTACTCAAAGCTTCACATGGAGAGGAGTGAGCTGAAGGGTTTTCTAGCCTTTATTGGGTTCTGCTGGAACATTGTGGTTCTGAAAGTATCAAATCTTTCACTCAAGCAACCCTTAAACATTACAGAAATGCGTCCAATATTATGATCCTTTTGCGGATCATCCTAAGATCTATTTACCCCTCGGTTTGTACATTAATCTCCAGTATTATTGACGTTATGCTGGGCATTCTGAGGGAAAGCAGACTCCTAGGTGCACTAGTATCAAATGCAGGTGTAATTTGTGATAATGCTGTCTCTGCTCTGATGTCTTCTGCAGTATATTGATGCTGACGTATAGTAATGTTTACTGAAAACTGCACTCCCAAGCTGTTTTTACATCTTCAGCCTGAACAAATGGCCTCGGGGTAAGACAAGGTAGAGAAGACGGAAAGTACTCAGAGGACGACAAACATGCTGAGGGTTTTTGTTGAAACAAAATGGAAAGAAAAATGATTGAAGGTGTGTTACTAGACCCAAATTATTAATACATCCATGGAAGCAGATTTAGGTTTAAAGCAATACTTTCATTTTTGTCTATGGATGTTTTTCCTGACTGGAAGTAATGTAAATATTTGGAGTTCAGATGTGCATCTCATAGAGAATCTCTGGAAAAAAGTTAAAGATTTGGGCAATTGCATGGAGATCTTCTCTAACCTCAAAGTTTTGGAGCTCATATCCACAAATAGGTTGTCAAAATACTAGTACAACATGCAAAAAGCTTGTCAAGCAATTAGAAGCAAGATTTGATTAACCACAATGACAAGGCAATAAGGAAAAATAACTGGAAAAGACAGTCCGAATACAGAGTAGACTTTGGAGTAGTAGATCCGTCAGAATCCCTTATCACAGGACTGGTGGATTTGTAAGATCAAACAGAGTCTCAAAAAAAATGTAAAGCATTGATCTCTGTTTGTGATCCTTGAAGACCCCACAAACACAAATGTTCCCCTTCCCAAAGTAAACGCAGTTACATGGTTATAATGGCTCGCCATCTGTGTGCAGATGATGAAAGTCATTCACATCAGAGTTTTTCACTCATCTCATCTGCAACAAACTCCCTCAATCACACCCTTTGATGTGCTTTAGTCTGTGTCTAATTCCCATTCAGCAGGCAGATACACATGACACACAGTTTGCTTGGTATCAGTTTCAGAGAAAAACTCAGAATAGATTATGCAAACTTCCTTCTCTTCCTTTGGCTCATCGTTATTCATGCTCATTCTCTGCAAACATCCATACACCGTTAAAACTTGATTGTTTCATCCAGCAGGGAACAAATCAGCTGCGCATTCAAGGTAATAAGACAGCTGAAACCATCAGACAGGTGAGTTTATGGCAACACACAAGAATGGAGAATCAAGTGTTTGTCTGACAAACACTTGCCAATACTTTTATCAATGCTGACCTGTTACTTTAGTCATAAAAAGTGTGTCAGAGATGATTAACGTGACACCGAATCACATTTGGAGGCCAGATTACGACTCTTGTTAAATCATGGATATAATTTGTATGGCGCACAAAACCGAGAAATGTCACCAGTGCCCCGGAGGGGTTTAAGCATTTGCTCAAGGCTCCATCTCATGCACACACACACTGCACACACACACACGGCACACACAGATACACCAGCTGAATGTTGTTATGTCACATTGATTTCTTTTCACAGTCGGAGTGTTTTTCGCCATGTTTTGGCAACAGCGCTGAACAGTCTAGCACAAGACTGAATCACGATTTTCTAAACTCAGAATATGTTTTTTTCTTTTTTTTCCCCCAAGAAATACACCGAAATACATTAAAATTTGTTGCTGTAATGGAAAAATATTTTAAACAATGAGAGGGGTTTGGTTAAGATTGCAATGCAGTGTACACCAACTCCATGATAAGTTCACAAAAGGGACAAGAAAAGATTGTTGAATTTCTTTCTACATTTGGAGATACCAAAGAAATTTTACAGAGATGGATAAAAATCACACACACAATAAAAAAAAGAAAAACCTGCACTTTTAATTTCTCCATAGGATAAGTCAACATGGCAGAGCAGCTATTTAAAACTCCCACGAGTCCTTGCATTAAAAGTTGCAAGATGATTTATAGTGTTTCATATTTTCCCTTCAGGAACCCATGACAGCTAATCATTGTGGTGATTTCCTCAAATATGTCTGATAATTTGCGTAGGATGCTGCACTGGTGATCATTAGCAAAAGTGTTGCTACTCTTTATACAGTATGAGTTAACCATTGAGAAGTACCTAGGTAGCATATAGTCTGGCTGTTTATTGCTTTTAGAAGTGATGATGAGATTACTCTAAGCCCCAGTGCACCAAGACTTTATCCCAACTCTTAAATGTATGTAATTAAAGCCTAAAAATGCAGTGATTTAAAATTTGCAGTATTTTTGTTGCAGAAAACTTTATTATGCGAGTTTCTACACTGCATCCTTGTTTCTATTTCCTGGAGTTGCTCCGCCTCATCTCATCCTGTTGTCTCCTTTATCTAAAGTTAATCACAGAGTTGACCTTTCCTAACATCCAAACTGTGGATTTATCTCCCAAACATACACACTCTCACAGCAGATCAATTCGCCTTCACCCTGCCCTTAATGCATCTATCTTGTTTCTATTTTCACCTTCATTTTGCTGTCTGAAACAGGACCTCCTGTGGCCTAATAAATGACCGGCCAGATGTTGACTCTTCAGATGGTAAAAAATGAAGGCAAAACAAGCCAGGGCCATTGAACCGATTCAATCGGCATTATTTCTCAGGCTAATCCGTGGTTCAGCTGTGTAAGAGCTTGCAGGTTAAAACCAGAAGACAGCTTCCCCTGATTGTGGACTTTGATAGCCTGCAGACCGGGTCTCTTTATGGGGCTTAATAATTAACTGCATCTTTATTTAAACGCCAGTCATTTTTTGGAGTAGTCGCGCGGCTCCCATTTAAAACAAACCCAATTACTCTCCCTCTTAGATGCTGCTGGATTACTTTTCTGTTTGTTGCCATGGCAGTCACCCCACAGTAGCATTTCCAAAGTGTGGCGAAGGATTACAGACTGGAGTCAGACATCTGTGTCAAATCCTTCTCCAGCTCATTTCGGCTGGTTGTCATGTACTTGGATGACAGACGACAGCCCGACACTTTGCAGAGGAGATCAGAGCTCTGCAACTCCATGATGAGCTTCAGACTGATGCTTATACCCTACTTCCTCCTCCCGCCTCACGGCGTCTCCCTGCGTCCTGTGCCCTGAGGTAATATGGCCTTTGAGGTAAATACCATTTGTTTTGTGGCTTTTCTATGATGGCTGAGTAATGGCCTGGAGTTTGTGGCTAAATGAGAGTCTGAGGCCAGGATGGGAGTAATCTCGCCTTTGTTTCTGAGCCCTGACACAGGGCAATAGAGATTAATGAGAGCGCAAGGGTGTTAACACTTTGAAGGGGAGAAACATCTGCTCAGCTTTGTGGTGTTTACGCTCTTGCTTGCAGCAGGCGGCCATTTTATGGCCAAGGGGTGAATATATACCAACAGAACAAATAAATGAGAAGGTAAGAAAGAACAAAGTATGTCACTATTATGCATAAATTCAAGCTTACCTTCAAGTTCTCTACCAAGTGAAATAGTTGAATTATTCAATTTTCATTGTAATTTTTTTTTCTCTTTGCTACTAATTTATGAGGGCTGGGGATATGATGTATTTGGTCTACGAACAGTGGAGGTGTTTCATAAATGGTTTTCTGAGTAAGACCCTCCTTCTGCTGTTCCACAACCACTGAAATGGCAGAAAAACATTGAAATTCGGTAGCGGAGATAACATGCAGTACAAGTTGACACAAAACACTTAAAAATAATCTTTCTACCCTCAGTATCAAACAGGGAACATCAACTCTCCAATGACTGCAGAAGCAAAAAAGCAGTAAAAGATTTATAAAGGCTACAGATCATATGTAACCTTTGTATCTGAAGCCTCTGTCCCTTTTTTAATGCCACCCTGAGCATTCACCCACACCGTCCACATAAAAACCCCCCCACTGTCTGTGAGATTCTTATTGAATAATTAGATTACAACTTGAAGCCACATGCAAAAACTACACCAAGCTCAGGAAATAGACCTGTTTTATTACTCACACTATATTAACTCTTGAAAGATAAAATAATGGATGTACATGTACATATTATTTGATTAGTTCTTTATCTCCTTTAACATTATAATACTTTGAGGATGTGAAACCAAATTCCCATTGTTTTGTCCACACAAAGTTGGTCAATATATTATGTCTGTTAAGAAAAGTACTCTTGTGCTGGCAATAATTACAAACATAAATGTTAAAGTTTGAAATAATTGGACAAGCAGACGGTTCTTCTTATACGGTGGGCCTCCAGGTTTGCAACTGAGGAGGAGAGGTTTGTGGTTCAAATCTAAGGCTTCAAATGAGGAAATATGTTGAAACACTGTCTGTGAAACCTTCCTGTTCCAGGAGGCGCTGGAGGTCCAATGGGCGGTGTGTACACCCACAGAGTCTGAGGCTGACAGGTGGTGCTGAAGGGCTCAGAGTTGGGAGTCTGGGGAACATTGGCAGGTGGACAGGCAGGTGAACAAACAAGTTGTCAGGGTGATCAGGACACCTGATATCAGGAGGGATGACCCAAGGAGCAATGAGGAGATTCAAGGAGGGGGTCCTGAGAAGGTTTTTCCAAAAATCACAAGGTGCAAGGAAGCAGAGAACTGGAACATGAGAACTGAACACGAACCTGGGAACTGGTTCAGGTAGAAATGAAGACAGCAAAGGTAAGTGTCTGAGGATGGTTAAGATACAGAAGAAGAAAATACACATGATTACCTCACAATGGAGCAAAACAGTAAGGCAGGTGGATTGGAAAGTCTGCTCCTCCTTATGCTCCTTTTGATTAGTCCTACGTCTGTGAGGACTCACCTGCCAGTAACGCCCTGCAATGAGAGGAGGAGAGACAGACACACACCAACCTGCACTCAGCTCTGTGGACAATAAATCTGAAACTGCTAAAGCCACATATGAATGAACTCTATTGCATAATACCCTCCTAACCCAGAAAAAACTTGTGCTGTACCACAAGTTTTTTCTGCTTTCCGTTATTATAATTGACATCATTTAACTTCAAAAAAGACAGAGTCAGTAAAAATCTTACAAATTTGAAGATAGTGAAATTTTCCAGGTATAGACTCAACAAACAATGTTTTGGTTCTAGGGACACTTGTCCAGATCTCTTTTGCAAAGACATAAATCTGCATTCTGTTTAAGTTTAAAGCAGGCATCAGTAAGGTCGGGATCAAAGAAATGAAACTCATCATAAGTAATGTACAGTCCACCAAACTACGGATTTGTATTGTATTAGTTTAAAATTTGTGTTCATGGATTGTGTTCATGTTACATCTACCAGCTGGCTTAGCATAGGTGAGTAGTTACTAATTACATTTAGCCAGTTACATTTACTTGAGTAACTTTTTAGAAAAGTATCACTTTCAGGAATAGTTTTCCGTTTTACTTTTATTTGATTATTACCACTATAAAATATTGCTACTCCTACTTCAGTAAAACATCTGCCTAACGTAACTAAATGAAGGAAAAACACATTTCAACACATTTGTTTTCAAACAATTCAAGCAATATAAAAACGTGGAGAATGTAACTCAGTTTTTCTCTCTCTATCTCTCTCTATCTTGTCGGCCAAAGAACCATTGCAGAGTATGCAGACCACTTCGATGCCCTCATAACTGTCATCAGGGTCCACCGCTTCAAAATTTGACAATAAATAATGTTTCTTAGCTCTGTTACCACTTCAGATCTTGCATTGCTGCTGGACCATAAGTGCTGGTAATGGGCCAGCTGCAAGCCTCTCTTCAGGTCCCTGGTGAACATTTCACTGAAGTCTCGTTGCGACTCTGTGACACACCAGGATTGATGAGGATCTGCTTAACTGAACTCAAATTGAAAATCAACAGCAAAAGAAGTTACTCTAGTTTCAGCTGCCTTAAATATGCCCAAATACTATGAATCTATTTGTGTATATGTGTGCTGTTTACCATTACCATACAGAGTCAGTGACTGCCAGCAAAACTATCTCAAGAACTTCAGACTCAGAGTTTCTTGAGGGTAATGTTGCTTCCTAAATAAGTTCCTTCAGCTATGTCTAAAAGGTTGCGATCTGAAGCAGGAGCAGATGACAAATAGGTATGATAGATATTTATGCATTTTGTGTCTGGTGATCCACTTCTGTGTTGACCCTGTGGTTTGAATAATAATCCTGTGGAACCCAGCGAGGATGGATGTTCCAAATTCTGGCATATATTGATTTCAAAGAAATTCTGACGCCATGCACTTTGAAAAGATGTCCAAGGTCTTTAAAGGAGAAACAGGCCCACTGCATCACAGATCCTTCATCATTCACAACAGTGGGCTTGAACTGCTTCAATATATATCCAATCTTCAGATCCACCTGAAGGTTGTTGTTGACAAAAGCTCAGTGTTATTCTCATTTCAGCAAAAACATATGATTCCACTTAAAGTCTCAGCAGACTGGGTATGTTTGTGATGGTAGGACAGACTGGTTTTTCAAGTAGTTGCTATGGAAACTTGTTTTCTAAGAGAGAGCTGTGTAGATTTTGTGCAACCTCCCCACGTCATAAATATGACTCCCACACCCATGGAGTAATATGTGAATCACATGGCAAGATAAGCAGACCATTTCACTCCAAACCTTTACAAAAAAAACCACTCACATATCAATTGCGCATATTATTTCTATTTTTATTTTCGTGCTGAGTGTAATCTTGGTGGAAATATTTATTGCACTGTTCATAATCGTAGAGCAACTGATGCATATGCAGCATGCCCACCATCTGCGCGAGTTTAATCCATGGAGGGATTAAAGTGGAGCGCTTCTGGTAATGTGAGTGGTTTCTAGCATGCATAATACTCTCAAATTGGTAAAACCAGTATGTAATATTACACATCCTCACCTGCCCCCCGCTGAACCTCAAAATGAGATCATAATCATAGTAGAATAAAATAAAAGAGTTTTTTAATGACTGGAGCACAAAAAATGAAGGCCTGATAACACAGCTCCTCATAGAAAGTGCTGCAATACCTATTCTTTAAACACAACACATTTCCACTTTAAATAAACTGAATTGCCCTCAAAAAATGGTGACACACCTTAGTGGAAAATAACATCTCCCACTGTGGGTTTGTTCGCCACTTAATCGCCACCTTCCAGCTATGATTCATTTCTTTACTTATAAAACTTAAATATTTCATTGCAGAGAATCTAGACCACCAATTATCAAACATTATTTCTTAAACTCTCACATCTAATTGTTAATAAACTATATTAATCTATAAAGATGTATGTAAGTGAACAATATCATAACAAGTCTGATATTTTATCAAACTTTGTCTGAAGGATGGATTCTTACTCCCCAGTGAACGATCTTATAGAAACAAGGAGATTCTTTCTGTGTCTCATATCTTCAAGGTTCTGAAAATCATTGTGTCTCAATTATTAGTAATTTCTGTTTCCCTATGAAAATCATCATTCGCATCTGTCCAGGGTTTCATTGATACATTTGCAGATAAAAGCATCAAGCATAATTTACTTCAAACAGACAGTAAAAATTTACATTTAGAAGCAGAAAGTTATTTTTTATTTTCTTAAGAGCAAACTTCCTGAAGAGGCAAGGTGTCTTGACAGAAGTACTATTTGAGATTTATATCCTATCAATCAAATTAAGTACACATAATCAGAGGGTTTATTTGTTACTAATGAGGTTAATTTTATAACAGTCTGATTCGGAAAAAGAAACAATGTGGATCAAAGCTAAAGCTAACGCTAACGCTAGTTCTGCAGACAACCTCTATAGAGAAAATGAATGTTTTTTTGTTTTTTTTCCAAAAACAAACCCCTGATGATTAATTGATTAATCAACTAATCAATTAACATTTTTATCAAAGTTCACAGGATTCAAACGAATTTCAAAAAAGTCATCATGGATGTTTGTTAACGAACCATAACTTTAATATTAAAAGGTGAAATTGCTAAAAGGTGTCATGTTTGCTTGTGGTTCCTGTGAACCCAAATGCAGAAAGGACTTGGGAAGAAGAGTGGCAGAGATTAGATTGTAACAAAACACAGAAACTTACAGATGCAGCAAAATGAAAACAGAAGAACCCAGTAATGGCTCCATCAGCAGCTCCACCGGGCCCAGATAGGGCAGCAGGGAAAACCATTCCCACTGCTGTAATTTGCAATCTGCTGCCACGCTTAATCGTCTCCATGGTGAACAGACTTGAGTCACGGTGTCCTTGTACACTCTCACTACTTGTTTATGTTGTTGTAGTTGTCAGTGGTGAGAGTGATGCTTCTGTCATGTATTGTTATGGACCCAAACACAGGGAAACCATCAGAGGAGGCAGTTTCTAATGTCAGTCCATCAAGCATATGCTGAAGAGACTTGAAGAGAGTTTCTCAAAAGGTTTGATCATAACTAGCTTCATTATGGTAACTGTAAAACTGAGATTTTTTTTTCATGTACAGAGAGAGCTTGGTAACGAATACGGAGAAGGATTTCCCCCCTGAGTTCCCCTTAAAAGGCATGAGAGAAATTAACCACCATTAGGGTCTTTATCTTGATTATACAGTAAAGCAGGGGAGAAAGAAGGAAAAGTGCTCTACAGCTATTTGAGGATGTTTTATAAAGCAACGACACCTCAGGCTACAGTTGGGGCGTGCAAAGATAATTGAGCAGCTCTGGGAAAATGTTGGTAAGAATTAAGACACTGTTCCCCTGCTGATTATTTAATAAAGCAACACAGTAGCTGAGAACAGCCGATTTTCACTGAAATTGATGCTAAATAGGCGCCTCTTGCTTCATGGAATCAGCTGAAACCTATCAAGAAGCTGTGTGCAAATACTCTTCTCTATTATTTAATGATTCCTAGCAGATTGGCTATATGTTGTTGTCTCGTTTCCCATAATGTCGTTGCCGTTTACCTGTCCCGCTGCGTTCACTGTCTGATATCACTCCTCCTCAGACAATCACTGTTTATTTTCCAGATTTATGATGCAGTGTCCTCCAGTATTTCATCACCTGAGCTATACTCTGCACTCCTCTTTTGATTTATATTACCCCACGGCCCTGCAGCGCACACCACAGTGCTTCGGTGTAGCTGAGCAGTAGCCCTCGGAGGTGATTTATGAGCAATGGCATTTCCGGTCAGAACATCTTAATTGAGCCTAGATATTGTTCAGTGCAGTCCTTGAAAAGGGGATAAGGTAATGAGGGGGAAAGTGACTAGAAGGAAGACAATTTGGCCCTCTTGCATCTCCCAAGAGGACACATTTTATTTTAAAAGAAAAAGCACTCCATGTACATTTTTGCCAATGCTGTGGTAATTCAGCTGCAAACTGGCTTCTCTTCATTATTTTGTGCAGCTCATAATCCACTGGTGGGTTGTTTGCCAGGGGAGCTCAGGTAAGCCTGAGTAAGCAGCACTTCGATTGCTCTTTCTCTGCCCTCCAACAGCCTCTGCCTACTCTGGCTCGGTAAAAGCTCTGCAGCTGGATCTGAAAGGTTCGCTGACTGCACGCTACAAGGCATGAATGAGGTATCTAAGCTCTATTGAACGGCGCTGGTAACACAAACAGCAGCTGTGATGCTGACAGTGGCTGTCTAAAGAGCTTAATGATGGCGCGTACGTCGTCGGACCTCGGTACTGGCGCCAGAGCAAAGAGCAGAGGGAGAAAATACAACTGGCGCCGTAGAACTGCCTAAGTAGACTCACAATGGACTCGTTGCCTGCTCCAGTCAGCATTATTGACTGACATCTGTCATTGCAAAGAGTACGAGAAATTGGTGTGTGCATGTGCGTCTGTAATAATGGGAACAGTGCAGCGTGAAAGCCAGTGGAAACATCAGGCTCTTATTGAGTCTTGCACAAACATTTAGCTACCTTTTGCATACGACCAAAAATCCTAATGCGGTTTCTGGGGATTTGACTTGACGGTCAAAACCCAAAGAGGGTGCAAAATAGTAAAAGTTATAGTTGTATTGAGTCCTCTTTAATGCTTGTGAGATTATTTTACTCCTTTAACTACATAACTAGTAGATATTTTCTTAAGGTTATTGCCTGACCGTCTGATTTACTTGAACTCCTTTTTATTCTTATTTTCCATTTTGGTAAGAATGGAAATATATCAGAGAAACAAGAAGCCTTGAATTACAAATTACAAGTTTTTACTTTATATCTTAACGGGTTTTAATTGTGCTCACTCATTAAAATTTAAGTGTAAAATTGTACTACTACAATAGAGAAAAACATTGATTTTGTAGCTCTTCTTATATCTTTCAGAGAGGGGCAACAACAGAACAAGATAAAGAATTAAAAAGACAAAAAGTTTGACTGAATAAAACCACTCTTATAAAAGTGAAATAATACATATTTGAAAACCAAACAGAATTTAAACCAACTTTTTATTGAATTCTATAAAATGTTTTCCAATATTTGATGCAAATAATTTTATCTTCCAATATCTACAATATCTTGTGCCTTAAAATTTTATAGTCTATTTCTTGCTTACACAGTCTTCAGGGTTTATGCCTAAAATAGAAAAATCATTATTTCAGTGAAATAATGACTCTTTTTCTGTAGCAATGTAAACTCCTATGCTGTGATTTTTGTGCAACAATTTGTTGTTCCTTCAAATTTTGGACATTTCCTTCAAAATAGCTCAACATTTAAGGGGATAGTTAATGATTTTTGAGGTGATGTTAATTAGTTATACGCTGTTACTTTTTAATCTTCATGTAGTTTCAGTCTGCAGTTGTCAAAATACTGCCGACAAGACAAACTGCATTCAAATTTTTAATAGGGCCTCACTTCAAGAATCCTGAACTATCCTTTAAAAACAACTTTAAGTATTGTTTGGAGGCTTGTTTCACTTGCAGATCATAACAGACACTGGTAGGTCATAAAGCAGAGAGACTACTGTAGGATCTCTTTTTTTTATGTTTCTTTTCTGAGTTTCACCTCCAGAGTTTTACAGGGGTTATAAAGCTGACTTTCACCCTCGTTTTGTCACTTCTGCGCTTCGTTGCATTTAAAATATGCTCCCCTGGTAGTTTCCCACACTTGACGTGGCAGAATAAGGCCAGATTGAGACCCTAAAAGTGCTCCTAAGTCTCCTATTTTTGTCACTGTAGGCTCTGCAGGAATGTGTAGCAGGAATGTGGGTTTAACTTAGCTGCAGCAGAACATCGCACGGGAAAAAAAACTGGAGATGTAGCTGTTTCAGTTGGTATCAAATGTTAATTGACAGAACATCACTTGGCAAACACAGCCCAAGAGGGGTGATGATATAGAGTAAATGCTGTATTTCTTTTTTGCAGTAAGCTCAATGAGCTGCTGAATATGTAGGGAGAACAACAGCATTTGATCGTTGATCCTTTTTTTAGACAACACTGGCACAATCAGGGGAATTCCTTTTTTCTTTCTCCCCTTTACCCCTGTGGAGAAATATGTGAATCACAAACATGCTAATGGAAGACTTTAAACATTCAAGGTGTCTTTAAATATTTTTCACTCTCTTCCTGTGAGCTTCTGAATCTTTCTGAGATGTCATTCATCTAAAATTAGAAGAGCGAGCAGAGAGATATGTTGGCTCTGGGTATTTTTGTATACATGCAACAAGACCTGTCCCAGTAAACACTTCAGAAGAACGAGTTAAATTACGTAATTTGAATTCTTTATATCACACGTCAGTGTTGTCAGAAACCATCTTCTGCCTACCGATGTGCGGAGTTCAGCTGTGTGAAAGAAAACTAGGACATTCACACATTGATCTCAGATTTCAGTTTTCATTTGTCTCAGCAAGAATGTGATCTAATTCTTCCTTAGCAACAGAAATAAACTTTATTTTAGTCCTTAGACGAAATATGTAACAGATTTTTTTCTTGTACAGGAAAAAGTATGTACACTTCTCACCTCTTGATGTAACACCTTCAGTCACATTGGGGAAAGTTTCCCTTACTGATAGCGTTCAACTCTAAGATGTTGGAGGGATTTCAATTCACCTCACTTCATATGAACGGGATTATGATCTGCACTTTAACTCAGCCCAGGACTTTCCACGTCTTTATTTTTAACACAGCGTCCAATATTTTCCTCAAAGTCTCACACGGCAGAATTTGTGGTCGACTCTACAGTGGAGAGGTGGATGGCTTCTGCTGCAGCAAAAACACGCCCAAACCATGACACATCCACCTCCATGCTTCATAGTTGGTATGAGGGTTATTTCGTCAAATTCTCCATATAGTTTGTGCCACATGTATCTTCTGTTCTGGTCTCCAAACAATTCAGTTTTAGACTCATCAGTCTGAATAACTGGTCTTAATCTGTGTTGTCAAACTTTAGCATGTCCTTCATGATTTTCCCATAGAGCAAAGTTTTCCTTCCTGCATACATTCGCCTTGTATTTTGACTTCAGATATGGCCTTAACTTCAGTTACTTTTATCACTTACAGGAGAAGTTCCCAAAGATTTTCTGGGCCCCCCCTATGGATTACAATAAAATTCCCCAAAAGAGAAAAAAAAAATCAACTGGGCACACACATCGTTCAACCAGACATAAACCTATACACATATTTTGTTTTCAAACTCCACTGAAGTTTATTTCACACTTCAGGTTGCAACAAAACAAACTACAAACCATCTTTACAGTGAAACAACTGATTTTGTTTTTTTTTTTACATTCGTCCATACCGCTTCCCGCTCCCCCCCCTGCAATGGCACTGCGCCCGCCCCCCAGGGGGCGCACCCCACACTTTGGGAACCACTGACTTACAGTAACTTACAGTGTTTCTTTTAAAATACTTATAGTCTGCTCTGAAGGTTAACTTGCTTGGATGGACAAGCCTAGGCATGCTGGCAATTACTTTGACTTTCCTCCACTTTTATACTGTTTTCCATGGAGTGAAATAGCTGATTTTAAACCCTCACAGATACAGAAATGCTTAAATCTTCTTTCTGAAGAACCCAGACAGCTCATCAACACTCAGCAAATTACAGCAAACCAGGATGATTCTCTGATAAAACGCAGCCAATGCGATGCAGCTTCGTTTTAAGACAGATGCTCAAGTGTGATAACCACTCTTCTTTGACAGAAATGTTTGAAATAGAAAGTTTTTATTGTTGATACTACGTGAATTTCTCAGTATTGTTCAAACTGATTTTAGATATTGTTCTGCATTGACATGTTAACCTAATTTTTTTCACCACGTTCTTTCAGGTTGAAGAAATGGCAGCCCTCTTTGTCTCAGATTGAGGAGAAAAAAGAATAATAAAGGATCATTTCTGCTAAGCCTTCTTCAATGCAGAGCTTAATCTCCTAATAAATCCTATTTGTTTGGGCTTACACCATACTTCTATGATATCAGGTCTGAATGACAATCCTGCTTTAATTGCCTAACATCAAATAAACAGGAATACTCTCACTTCTGTAAGCTCAGTTTCTATTAGAGGGTTGTCAGAGCAGTGTCACTGTCCAGACAGCTGCTGTGTGTTGCTCGGCCTTCAGTCAGAGAGCTGAGGCCAATGAGCAGGTGAAGCTTTTCCATGGCAGATTTTCCATTGCTTTGCATCCTCAAGGAGGATGTCGGTAATCGACCGCCTATAAAGACTGCAGCGCCCGTGCCAGGATCTGAGGAAATTGATCTGAAAGGAAGGCAGAGTGCCCAAATGGATAAGTAAGTTCAGGTGGTTCTGTGCTACGGGTCAGCAAGGTCGTGTGAGTCAGGCCGCACAACGCCCGGCTGCTCTGAGATGCTGTTAAAATTTGATATGCTAATCTAAATGAATTGATTTTCAGCACTGGTTGCAGCATTGGATGTCAGCGGATACACATCCAGGTGCAGAGAGACTCTGAATTTGTTCCTGGACTGAGAGAAAAAGGACAGAAGCTGCGTTTCAGAAACGACACTGTAATTTAAGATTCTGCTCAAATATCTAGCCTAATTTTACTGTTTTACTTCATTGCTGCCTCGATGGAGGCTGTTAATCACATTACTAAAGGGAACTTTTAAATTATAAAAAATAATGACATTAATAACAGAAATAAGTTATAATCTGCATTTGTATGTTTTTTAAATGCATACAAAAAACTTTTAAACTCCCCTTTTTGACACACTCCAAGCCTCTGGAGGCAGACCTTCATTAAACTCAATCTGTGTTAAAACACACTGTCTCCTTTTAAATAGCAGACTTCTGTGATGTGAAACCACAAACTGTTTTAAGGCTTTTTCTGCACTTGATGCGACTAATATTCTGTCAAATTCAGCAGGAAAATGGGAAAAATAAAGATGCTGCAACAATGGACAATGGTAACTTTGGTGCAGAACATTTTGATTCATTTTTCAGGAGGAGTTAGTCTTACATCTTGCCTCGTCAATATATGGAAGCTATCACTTGCCAACGTTCTGCATTTCTATCTGTGAGGACATTTCTTGTCCACAGCCCTCTTCGGGCAACTTTATTAATTTCTGTCAAATTTAGTGCAGCTGTTTTCTCTTGAAGCCAATTTGTTACATGCTTGGACTCAATGTATTGCAAAAAATAAAAAATACAATTTCACTTGATCTTTATCTTTCCTTCCAACCGGTGGAGTTTTAAAGATCTTCAGTTTTGATTTTTGCTGTTGTTAAACGTACCTTTTGGTCTCGTTGGACCAAAACACTTTCTCCCACAAGGTTTTCGGAAATCTTAGCCAAACCAAAATTCAAGAGGATTTCCAAAAACCTGAGAAATCAAATTGTTTATTTTCAAGTTGGAAAACTAATGAAAGAGGACTAAATGCTTTAATTTTTGCTTCTTCGTACAACTTTTGTTGTTCATGTCTTGTTATTCTGCTCATAGTAGTCTGGTGAACTACAACCTCAAACAGATTTTTTTTTTTGCTTATTTTATTTTATTTTATTTACAGTAGGAAACCAGAAGCCTTTCTCTCAGGTACAGACTGATTCGGTTTGCAGGTATGCCTCATAACAACAGAAATGCTGAATGTGCGCTGCTTTTTCTCTTAAAACCAAATTATTGTTTTCTGCATTTATAACAAAATCCACAAGACCTGACACAGCTTCTTTATCCTTGGAACTTGTGCTGGAGGACACTTGAGCCCCCATGAGAGAAGCAGGTCTTCATCTATCATCTCAGGAGCTGTTTTTGGGGTTGCAGTGATGCAGCGCCCAATCGGAGCTTCTCACGGATGCAATGTGGGAACACTGCAGAAATCTGTTGGCTAAAAATAGTGCTCTCTGTGCGCAATGGTTTTTCTTCCTCTTTCCTTGAGGTCCTCTTGAGAGGATGAAGTGCATATTTAAAATGTCAACAAGAGCGGATCTATTTCGCTACTTAAATGGAGTGAAGGGCTTGCTGGCGACTGGGCAGGAATCCTGGATTAATGTTCAGACAAATTTCTTGCTTGCAGAAAACACTGAAGTCATATTGAATCAAAAATGTATTTTAACATCTTAATAGCTTTCATATTTTCATTAGCACACACCTAATGATTAAGCACTTGCACTAAGCAGGCATTAAGAAATTTATATGGAAAATATAAAGTATTTTGGTGAAAACTAAACTGCTGTGTGGGCGAAATAAACCAGAGTGTGTGACAGCGACACCAAAAAAAGACGACAATTTTATCCATGACAAAAAATATATATATATTATGGCAACCAACGGATTATCCTGCATCATCAAGTTCAGTCGCAGGCAGAATTTTCACAGCTGGCAGGTCCCTCCATGCATTCTGTCAAAATGCTTCTGCATAGGCACAAAGAAATAAAAGAGACGGAGTTCTGGAAACAGAGCAGTACGAGCTAAAAAAACTTCACATGCAGAAAAAGAAAGGCTGAAATGTCCAGCAGTGCCATTAGCCGGAGCAGAGATCTGAAAGGAGGCATCAGGTGCTCCAGGCTGACGAGCAGAAAAATTACAATATTTGAATCTGATAGAAGGCAATCCACGGCAGAGAGGCTGAAGGAGCTGTGAAAAAATGACGGGAATGGAGGTGGTAGTTTCACACAGACATGTTTCTGGTTTCCAGAAAATGGAGCCGGGCGCTGGGTCTTCAGATCTCAGAAGCACAAGCTGATACTTGTCTGTCAAGCTGCAAATGATTGGTCATCATTCTGCAGTGGTACAAAGGCCGAAATGTAAAGTGGGAGTGATGGAAAGCAATTTTCTGACACGCAGAACAAACAGAAGTACATCTTGAGATGATGGAGTCGGTCTGACATTAAACAGACACACAGAAAAATTTGATTCGTCCACATCAGTTTCATTTTTGTTTTTTCATCATTTTACTTTCCATCTCCAGCACTTGTTATTTCACATTTACTGTCATATCTAAGCAAATGAATCTCTTCTGCAGAAATACAATCACTTTAAATGCTGTGGAAAAAAGTATATTCTCTTTACAGATTTATTCTAATTTAACTTTTTGTCACTTAAATCCTTCAGATATTCAAGCAAATACCAACTCCTCCCTCACTTCTCTCTTCAAATCACTCAAATTTAACCTTTCCAGTAACACAAAGACTTTAATGACTTCATTTGAATGCTGCTTTTGTATTTACTTTGATTATCTTGTTCTTTTAGTTATGATTGTAGACATATGTGTGATAGAAGTGTGAGAGATAAATAGCAAAAACAGGAGAAAATACAATTCTGTAAAGGAACATATACTTTTCAAAGCATTGATTTTTTTTAGCTTTTCTCATTTCTTAACCTCTCCTATTTTATTTTTTTGAGACATGCACAGCATCTTACAACAGTACCCTTTTGCATTTGAGTGTTTCCAGATTTTGTGATGTTACAATAACAAAATTCAATATATTTTACTGGGAATTTATGTGAAACCAACACAAAGCAGCGAATAAATGTAAAGTGAAAAAAAGCAATGGATCATTTTTGAAATTTTAATCCCCCTTCATTTACTCTGATTCCATCATTCATTATTTAATTCGCATATTGTTAAATGCGACCTGAACCATTTATTTTGGTTCAGGTCGCATTTGGGTTCTTCTGAAATGTGACAGATTGTAGATAATGATCAAATCAAAATAACTGAGTGCTCACCTACTGACAGATGTTAGTACTAAGTTCAAAGGTTACAGTAGATGGTTACATTTCATATCCTGAAAAGTCAGATTATGACAAAATTATTCATATATCTGGCAAATCTGGTTGAACAATCCTTTCATTTAGTCAACATATTTATTTAAACTGGAGGCAATTAATTTCTTTTCTTGACAGGACTAATAAGAGTTCTGACTTTAATCTAGTAGAAAATCTGTAAAGCAAGCTAAAAATTAGACTTGGAGATAATCACCAAACAATAAATCCTCAAAACATCAGTGGAAACATTCAAAAACCCAGACAGGAATTATAAGAAGGGCTAAAAATGTGCAAATAAAGATTTTTGCATCTGTTGTTGAGAAGGTTGTAAATCCTTCCACCGTCCCCCATCAGAAACAAACTCCTTGGTTAATTGAAAATAAATTTAGATCTGAATCTTTCAGCGGTATAAATAATTGTGGGATTAAACAAGGCATGAAATTGCATAATTAGCAAATTTTGTTTGCATAAACAAAAATGAAGGGATCATGAACCATCCTGCAACTTACAAGACTCTCTTATTGGTAGAAGCAGCTGCTTTTCTGACTTCCAGTAGCCAATAGCTGTGCTGTAGATCCAACTTTAGGCTGTTTTTAAACAGAAACAACATCAAAATAACTGTTGATGCCAGGCTTGGTGTATAGTTACAGCAGAATTAATTATCTAAAAGCTTTAGCCATCACTTCTCCCCTGCGGATCCTTATACCTCAAGTTTCTGTACTGGAGCAAAACTTAATAAACCACTTTTATAAAGACCAAGAAGGTTCACATTTTTACATAGAATTCTAACCCATTTATTTAGACTTTTAGCACATTTACAGTCAGCGAACCCACCAATCCCATTGCCATTTGCTCTACCTACACAAAATCTTCTCACCAAGACAACATCAGACAAAAAATAATACAAACAGATCAAGGCAGTGCTTCCCTCAGTACATTAGTCTCACCCACCAACACTCTTTTCACCCATCAGACAAAAACAGTGAATTGAGATTTTGTTTGATATTGCATAATTATGCTAAGGGTGAGATGACATGCAGTGCTGTTGCCGAAGCATACTTAACATGTTTGCGCGTGTGTGTGTGTGTGTGTGTGTGACAGAGAGAGAAAAAGAGGGAGAGAGAGAGAGAGAGAGAGAGAGAGAGAGAACTCTGTGAAGTATAGTGATAATGTGTTGCTAGCTCACAGCACCATCTGGGTACATCCGCTTTAAAAAGCAGCCATTGTGGGCGACTGCACATGCAGAATGTGGTAGGTTGGTGAACTGAAACGATGTTTCCCCTGAGGTCGCTTGTTGTCAGTGATGCTATGACCTGGAGTATACCTTTCTTTCTCTTCTCTACACGGAGAGAGCAGGACGTTTCGTATAAGTCTCAGTTTGATTTACACGTGTGCATATCATTCACAACACTGTGCGAAGGTTACAGATAAATAACTCACACTGCTTTGTATTTTTGTGTGCTTTGCAATCCATCCTGGCAGGATAGTCGTATTCTCTGGTACAATATGTGCCTTAGAGTGTGCAGTGTATTGATAATGCATTGTAATACTCTTTACTGGCGGTGATATGACTCTATAGCACCATCTCGCTGTCTTTACTTCCCCATGTCTCCCTCATTTTTAGAGTCTGTACTTTCTTAAGAGCTCAGATTGCCACATGTACTTCCTCTCTGGGAAGTGATCGGGAATCCTAATGCGCCGGAAGTCCTGAATGCATTTCTGCAGCTCCTGCTCCGGAGTCATCTTCTCTTTGTGTGCTTTCCTCTTGGCAGCGTCTCGCTCCCGCACGCCGAAGGTCCTCACGCGCAGCATGTCCGTCTTGCGGCGCATCTCGGCCTGCTGCTGCAGCATGAGGGCTGGGCCTTTGGGCACGGGTCGGTCCAGGGTCTGGATTTTGGACTGACGGCTCACGGGCGCGTGGATCACGGTTCCCTGGGGGGTGCTGGCCTCCGACTGGGTCTCGGAGCAGGACGTGGAGAGCTCGTTGAAAGAGGTGCCACTCTCACCCTCGCGCTCACTTTTGTGGCTCTTGCAGCAGCAGTCACAGTGAGAGGACGACCACCGCGAGGGCCCACCTAGGACAAAGCACGCAAAACATTTGTTCATTTAATCGCTGGCGAATGCATATATTTAAAGCCATTTCACATTTTGAGGCTTTACAACCACAATTTCTAATGCATTTTATTGTTATTTTAGGTGATAAACCAGCACAAAGTAAGGCAGTAGAAAAAATATAAAAGGCTGGACAGAGTATTAAACTGCAAATCTATCAAGATATAGTCATCTACCAAAACCTGGAGGAGCTGCAAAGAGCCACAGCTCAGGTGAAAGAATCTGCAAGGAGAGCCAGTGACTCCACATACCTGCCTGCTATGAATAAGTGACAAGACAGAGAAGCATGAAAGATCCTGTTTGCAATCAGTTTCATGCCAGGTAGTCAGCTGTCAGCTATTTGATTCAGGTGTGTTGGAGAAACGATGCATCGACATGTTGAAGGACATCTCAAGGACTTGACATGGGCATCCCTGATTTAAACCAAGGCCTATTTGGAATAAATAAATGTTTTGCAAACTCTACGCGCTGCTGCTAGTCTTGGCCGGGATTCTCTTGCGAAAGAGATTTTTAATCTCAGTGGGATTTTCCTAGAGATGTAAAGGTTAATAATAAATAATGAGTTTGTCCCAAGGTTCAGACCTTGGTCCAACTCAGAATCCCTTTGACTGCAACAAAAATCTGACATAAAGGTCAACACATCCTTCAAAACTTGCAGCTGTAATTGCAGCAAATAAATGCTCTACAGACTGCTTTTGTGTTGATTCCCTAGAATACAAATGCAGAGCAAACTTCTCCAGTTTTGAAATTAATTAGTATTTTCTTTCCACTTTACAGTTATGCACTTTTCTTGTTGGTCTATGACACTGAATGGCAATACAGTTAATTTAAAGTCGATGTTTCAATGTACAAAAATAAAATGCCAAAGGCTTCATCTGATATTTGTGGAACAACAATGTCAGATGATTGTATGTGCAGATATTTAAGGGGTTCAGCAGTTTGAACATCTGATTTCTCGTGTGATATTCGGTGATTAATCCCCCCCAAAAAAGCTAGTGAGCTGTGCATATTTCTCCCTGTGATAAGTCGACCCCTCCAGAGCTCAAACAGCTCAGCACGGCTTGCAGAAAGACCTTTCCCATTTCCCACGGCAAACCTCGCCTCAGACCCAGCGCAATCTGCTCTGCCGTCACAGTTTCTAATTAGACCTGTAGCCGCACCGCCTAGACAGAGGCATGTTAGCTTAGTCACATGAGCCAAAAGTAATGTGCTTTCTACCTTTAGGGAGGCGCCAAGGTAAAAAAAACAACAACAATAATAATAATAATAAAAAACAGGCCAGCAACTTGCAGGCTAGAGAGAAAGCGAATGCATTCAGCAGCTGACCCTGAGGGTCTCCTGGTCTCTTTGAGTTTGGATAAATCGGTACAAGCAGAAGATTCCAGCTGCATTTTTCTCTCTTTTCCTGTACCTTCCTTTCGTCTCATCTCACTTCCTCCTACACAGCTAATTGCGGGGCAGAAATACTGTACAGTACAGTGCTGCCTGCTGGCTTGAGAAGTGCTAGAGTAAAGTCACTGGCACTGTCTTTCTTTTTCCCAAAATAACCAAGATCGCTTAGATCCGCTTGAAGTCAGAGATGTGCTGTGGAAGTAGTAGATCTGCTAACTGTATGTAAACAGAAAACACAAACTCTGAAGACCTCTTAATAGCTTTTTTTTTTTTTTTTCTAATGGGATGATTCAAACTCGATATCTCAGGGGTGGAGCAATGATTCGTCCATTGCCTCCCTCCAGCACATGCACCAATTTAAAACGGACAGAGTTCAAGGGGGATTTTAACCTCTCTGCGCAGACTATAATAATGACTTTATCTCTGCTGCGATGATTGCATTGAGCTGATATAGTCGGAGAGACGCTAACAGCTTTTTAATGGCTAATCCATGAGTAAAGAGGCCAATCAGCGCACCAATTTCCCCCCGCAGAAAATGAATCTGGCTGAATCCGGCAGCAGACGAGCAGCGCAATTGGGAAATGGATGCAGGCGCTTCAGTAAAGGAGGATCGGGAGCAGGAGGAGGCGGAGGCAGAGCATTGTTTCTAAATGGATGGATGCTGTAGTCCAGAGGGGCAGCCCGATTAGGAAACGAGCCAACACCCAATAATAGCAACTGAAAAAATTTCCAAGCCATGCAAGAGAATGAGTACTTAGCAAGGCAGTGAGAGAAAAGTACCTGGAGGCCTTATTTTAGTTATGGAAAATCACATATTAAAACACAAAGATTTGTGTTATGTAATTTCAGCTGGGGGAAAAAAAAGAGTCCCAAGAGAAATCACTTTGGCTGTAATCTCAGATCTTAATGAGATTCTTACAGCTATTAGGGGCTGTTTTCTGCAAGTCATTGTTAAGAAAAACCAAATGAGGCCATTTTTACAAGATCTGACATCTCTTAGTAGCTGCCAAACTCCCTGAATATTCAAACGAGTGATTTCAAAGCAAGAAATGAGACGAGCTGATAAGTAGAGAGCAAACTGCAGTTCAGACTCCACGTCCTGTATATTTAAGGAAGACCAAGTGATTGTGACTTAAAACATTTAAGTAAAGCTTTCATTCCTGGTCCAGGTGGCAGCATGAAGAACTAAAAGAGCTTCAAATCAGAACATCAGCAGAACCAAAATAATGAAAAACGCAAATACGGATACACATATATCCTATTTTGCTTTTGGAAAGCATGTCAACAAAAATCTGACGCAATTCATTTCCAGTGAAGGGTTAAATAAAACAATTAAATATTTCTTTCTGTCAGAACAGTCATAGTAAAACCCTTAAAATAATAAAGAAATCAGCAGATCAGTGATATTTTGAAGCTTATTCCAGAGATGTTTTACCGACTGGAAACATTTACTCATATTTTTTTATTTAGACCAACTAAATAATGAAGCAACACAAACTAAGTAATAAAAAACACTTTTTAGAATAACAAGGTATTTCTCTGATTTAAAGAGATACATCCAAAAAGTTCAAAGTCTGAGAGCCTGCAATTATTACAAAGTGAATATGCTTTGCAGCGGCCACTTGCAAATGTTGGGTTCGACCTCCGTTTCTCTTCAGAATTGCAACAATTCTCTGTAGCATAGATATAACAAAGTATTAATGTTCCTCAGCTGCACATCCATGATGTTGATCCCCCCTTACACCAGATCCCAAAGGTGCTCTATTGGATTAAGATCTGGTGACTGGAAGCCGCCAAGGTGAAGTCACTGTCATGTTCAAGAAACCAAAGTGAGATCACTCAGGATTAGTGATGTGTTGTATTATCTTGTTAGTAGGGTTGGATAGGCACACTGCGATTAGCAATAAACATAGTCAGCAATCATATAGTAACGTGTTGCTTAATTTATACAAATAGGCCCAAAGAGTGCAAAAAATAAATTCCCAACAGCATCAAACCACCACTGTGATCCTGAACCGTTGATAAACAATAAATTGGATTCTTGCTTTCCTGTTGTTTACACCAAATTCTGACCCAACGAACCGAAGGTGGTAGCTCAAATTGAGAAGAGGCACCCACTTTCCAATTTATTATTGTTCAATACTGGTGAGCCTGTGCAAATTATAGTTTGAGGACGTAAAGGTGACTGTATGAACTGGAGGGTTACAAAATGAGCTGCACATCAGAACTAAACATGTCAGATTATAGTGTGATAATACAAGGAGTGTCCTTTTCACATGATAACATAAGAAAGTAATTTACCCAACTTAAATTTACCAACCAACAATTTTGTATAAATAGGGAATAATATAAGATTCTTTTAGATATTGCAAGGCAGTGTTCTCCGTCTTAAGATAACACACCCGGTTATGTCAGACAATTTCTAAATCAGTTCAAAACCGATATCCTGAGTGGAAAAAATATTGTCAGTGGTTTGTATTTCTAATTTACAGAATCAAAAGCTTTAGCCAAAGATGCTATACAGTGCTTTTTATTTTTTTAATGACTTCATGATAACATTTGTAGCCACCATTGCTCATGTAAATCTAAAACCCAAGCAAGAAGAAGAAGACTATAGTAAGGTTTATAATATCCAACTTCAATAAATGAATCCCAAAACATCCAGAATTTGAATCCGTGGCTGAATAAAAGACGAAGAGTTGCATTCTTCTCTTTAAACAAGCGGGTGTGTTCACTTTACTATCTTTTCAGGGAAGCTATTGATTGAAATGTGTTTTTCTCAGCTCCGTGCAGCCTGTCTGAGAGATCTGATTTCCTCCACATTAACAGACCGAGGCTGGTTCTTTAGCCAGACTGAGGCTGTGTGCCTGAACTCCTTATAAATAACACAGATGGAGTTGAGCTCAGCACAGAGCATGTCTCACGGGGTATCCCCCATAACTCCCCCCACCCACCCTCTCCACCCAACAATGACAGCGGCGATGTTTGTCCTCATCATGCCCGACAGAGATCAGTTTTGTAGAGATGTGAGTGCTTGTAGATTTTAGAGGCTCTAATTGGCAGAAAAGTAGGACATGACGTGGACTGAAGGCAGAGTTCTCTGACAAATTCAGATGTAAAATGTCACTGAGTTTATTTCCCAGCGTCCATTTTTCTGTATAATTTGAGCTTCTTATTTTGATAATCTTAGAGGGACTTTAACACTTGAAGCTGAAACCAGATATTTACATACATAAGCTGTACAAAACATAATCTATTAATTCTCACTATCTGACATTTAATCAGTATACAGTCTTCAGTTAAGAATACTAACAATTTGTCTCTAGAATTACTAGAGATCATATTTGAGAATACATTTATTATGTTTTCCAAGTTGAGAAGTTGACATTAAATTACTGTGCCTTTCATCTATTTGGGAAAGTCTAGACGATGACGCAAAAGCTTTGTAAGGTTTTGATTAAGAACATTTGAGATAATTGGAGGCACACCTGTGAATACATGTCAAGGTGACACCTCTAGCAAACTGCTTTCTTATCTTACATGGAAAATTTCAAAGAAATCAGTCGAGGCATCAAGAAGGGATTTATGAGTCTGTCAAAGTACTTGGACACAATTTCAATATGCTGATGGAAATTAATAATTTTGCGTCCCAAAGATAAACAAAAACAGAAAACCTTGTGGAGATGTTGTTTGAAACTGGTAGATGAGTGTCACTATTACTGGTTAAATGAGTCCTGTATCCTCGTGGACTGAATGACACTCAGTCACGAAGAGGCCATTACGCCAATATCAACATAAAAAGTGAAGACACAGTTTACAAAGACTCTCTTTTTGTGGAGGCATGCACTGTGCTCTGACAAAACTAAAATTGTAAATAATAAGAACAGCAAGGATATGTAATGTATTATTCTTTTTGGTTTTTTTGCTGCCGCAGGGGCTTGTACACAGAATAGACAAAGAAAGAACATTATGCAGATATATTGAAGCAGTTCCTCAAGGATTCAGCCAGAAAACTGAAACTCAGACAATGACCCAAAGCATACTGTCAGATGAGTTAAAAAGTGACTTAAGGGCATCAAAGTTATTGTTTTGGTTTGGTCATCACTTGTTCTTGGTCTAATAGAAATGTGGATGGCAGCACTGCGAAGCTGTGTAAGAAAGATGACCTAAAAACGTACCTTGTCAGGAGGAATGGGCCAAAGTTTCAGTAAACTATTGTTCTGGAAGGATAATCAAAGTTTAAAGGCAATGTTACCAAATACCAAGAAAATTTATGTGCACTTCAAAGGAAGTTTAAATATATTCATATTCTGACATTTACTAAATATGTTTGATAAACCGAATTGACCTAAAACATTAAACACGTAGTCTGACTTATTGTCTGACAGGGAGAAAGAAGAGTTATGTTTATTTTAGAAAGTGATTGTCATTATCTAGTTTCAGCTGTAAGGTTGTATTTTGTTATAGACTCAAGTGACCCAAAGCTGCCTCCTTCCTAAATATGATTTCAGATGAAGTATGAACTGTAACCTAAGTCAAAATTCATGAGAATAACTTTTAAACAAAAAAAAAGAGCATTTTACATCTATGCTGTCTGAGTGTAACAAAAAAACAACATCTAAGCGACATGTCTTTTCATTACTGTCTGTTTGCCTGTAACTCAGCCTAACCCAGTGAGACTGAGCAGTTTGAATTATCTTGAAGTGCTTCAGGTGCTGCCTGGCCCAGGTGCAATATCATTTCCTGGCCAAGACTGTGAAATAAACAAAACACAGGGAAAGCTCCTGACCTTATTTGGGGTAGGGGGAGGTAATCTACATGTGCAATACATCAAGGCTAAATGCAAGTTGATTGAGAATACATGCAGCCTGTCAGCGAGTACATTCTGATGCTGCGGACCAAATATTCCTTAATCTTCCGCCGCCTCGAGGGAAGAATAGCTTACATGCTTGTTAACTCACAAATGAGGCCAGTGTGCCCTTGCAGCACAAAAAGGGCTTGTCTTGCAAACGCAGCGACTGTCCCTACAGCGAGAGGGAAATCCATTTTACAGAGACTCACTTCATCACCCGATGTCCAGCCTGACTGATGACTACAGCTGTTTTCTTGCCATGCAAAATAATGCATTTTTGAATTTCCCAATAATGATTACTTCCATGAAAAGCTTCAATGTGAAGGAGCTGGGGCAAAATTAAGTAAGGTGCTGTGGTGCCCCCATGAAAATCACACGATCTAACTCAAGGTTACCAGTCTTGTATGCTCCAGGGTACATCTTGCATTGGCTGTTACCCGTGAGGAGAGTGACAGCTCCACCGGCTGAGTATTAATGATACGCGAACGTTGTCAAGAGGGTGCCGATCTGATGAGTGTCACCCTGAACAAGAGACGAACAAGCAACGCAGGCAGATTAAAGCGTCCATATCGGCCTCTCTCTCTCTCCTGACCCTGAGCCACACCTCTCCTCTGTACAAGACCTGTTTAAGATGGAAAGAAAGGCGTTCTTATCATCCTCTAAATTATGCCTCACGAGGATCGTCTGGAGAGAAGGAGTAATCGTTCTCCTTATAGCTGTCACTATAGGGAAACTTCCATATTACACTACCCCACAATAGTATTTACCTCAGGAAGCACAAAGTTTTGGGGAATAGACAAACACAAAGTAGGGCTGGACAACAAATAAATAATATCATGCAATAAACACATAAATAGATAGTACGTCTGAAAGAATATTCAATAATTTCACTGAACTCAGATCCAGCGTTCTGGTTGATGTAGTGAGAGGAAATGCTCTAGCTGCCAAGAAAGGTGGGTGGCATCACCTAACTCACTCTCTCTTCGGTCACCTAGCAACGTCTTGTTGAGTAATTTTCACAGCAGTAGTTTAAGGTTTTGCCACCATTAATAAAACTTTCATTTTAAGGCCTCAGATACTTTTGTTAGAGCACATTAGAGAACAAGCAGCATCATGAAGACCAGGGAGCACAGCACAAAGATCAGAGATACTGCTGTGAAGAAATTTAAATGTTCAGTCTGTCATGTGAAATGGTTCAAATGCAAAACTACCAAGTTATGCCCATCCACCTAAGCTGACAGGCATGTTGTAGGACTAAATCTACTTGAAAATGTGTGACAAGAAGTGTTCTCCGTACATTCTGGAGACATTTTAATAAGAATAATAACAATGCATTTTATTTAAAAAGAGGATGCTGTTTAGCAGAATCAACAGAAAAATAATAATAATGTTGGTAACAATTTCAGTCTTTTGATATTAAAATCTGGTAGAGGTCATTCCTTCTGCTTGCTATTGAGAAGAATCAGTAAAACACAATTATCTAGGTAGTCACTTGGAGAGAACTCAGTCATTCAGAGGGAGCTCTAAACAAAGAGCGAGGTGGTCTGGATTTATGACAAGACATATTCTCCATATTCTGACTGAGCTGGAGCTATTTTACAGAAAAAAAACGTAGGTACCGATTTCAATTCATTGACCTGCTAGGGGCATACCCTAACGACTTTCCACTGTAATTGATTTATTCATTTCAGCTTGTGGCTGTAATGTGACAAAATGAGACAAAGATCTGGGTATATGAATACTTTTGCAAAGCACTATATAGATGTTCTGTTAATTACCCATTTAATGCAGTTCCCCTGATCCCCCCCAAAAAAGCTCCAATCTACAAAAGTCTCTTTCTGCATACCAACACTTTGAATCCCGCTGTCTTCAGAAAACACTCAGCATGTAAGAAGATTCTCATCCAAGCAGCCATTAAGTGCATCTGGAGGGATTATTATGGTATTGTGTGTCAGATCCAGGAAGAATACCTGCCTCTGATCGCTTCAGGGCACAAAAATAGCAGAAGAAGGGACAATAATACTAAGTGGGAGGCATGCTGGAGATTTTAATTGGTGGAAGGTTGAAATTAAGTGAGAGTTTAACCTCTTATTCCCTTTCATATTTGAAATGTTCCTTTTCAAAAGTCTTACTTTGTTAATCTGTCAAAACTGCACTTTTAATTAAGAGTCAGCTGTCTTGCAGGACACAGAGAAGACAAGAGGCAATTAAAAATAGTGTAAAAGGAGAGCTTTTTTAAGGTGGGGGAAGATTTAATCTTTAGTTCCTGTAACTGGACTTATGAATTAATCATTAAGTATTTCAGGAAAAAAAAACCCCAACTGATTACATTCCAATTAATGTGCTAATTGTTTGGGGTTATGCAAATGTGAATATGCAACAGTAAAACCATGTGTGTATTTCATTGAATAGCTTAAAGAACTGGATATTTTTTATATTGGTTTCTTTTCTAATAAATTGATTTCTTTCCAGAGTTGGGCCAGATTGCCTGCTTTAGATTGATGAGGTGCAAAGACATCGACACACATTTCTCCTCCTACTGCCAACCATTCCTCTGCAAAGGTGCTATTACGGACATAAATGAGTTATTCACAGGAACATCATTTGTCTCTTGTAGGTATTGCCAATCCGCACTCCAACCAGGCTCTGTGAGAGCTCAGCAATGGGCCAATCTCTTCCTCTTTTGGACCCAAGCAGTAGATTACTCTCCTTGTCCCTCCTTGTTGTCTTGTTATCACTGTTCAGAAGCAATTATGGCCACACTGCACCGGATTGTGGACCAAACTGAAGGCTCTGGATTTATTTTAACAAGCACATCCAGGAACCATTCTCTATCCAACAGTACATTTCTCCCACTCTGACTGCGACTGACTCTGTCAGAGTCCGAGATGATTTTGCCTCTGGAGTTACAGGTTTTCTGGGTCTAACAATGATTTCTGTCGCTTTGACAAGGAGTCTGTAAGTTCAGACGAGGTTATGGACTTATTTCATGCAAGATGACAGCTAGTTGTAAACCAATGAACCAAATTAAAGTTCTCCTTTTGTACGAGACGGTTTTCAGTTTCAAATCATTGAGAAGAAATAGGTTCAACACTCTGTTGTGTCTCAATGAGTGCAGGAGAAGGGGAGGGAAACTTTGGAGCTGAATATTGCCTTCATGTCGAATCTTTCCTCAGAGATAGCTTTCAACCACAACTAAATACCAGGTGGAATCTTTAATGTGTTAATAACAACAATAAAGATGGACTTTTTAAATCTAAAAGCATGTAAAGCATTGTTTTGGAATACAATTTTTTTGTAAGTACTGCAAGTATTCATTCCTGACTGTTTCAGCTAAATGCAGATGATTAAGCCACATTAATGACAAGGTCTCGACAAGAATTTAGTTTAATCTCAGTTTGAATTTTCTTTGGATAGTTAATGTTGTGTTAAAACCACAAAATCCTTTTTTGAGCCGAGGTTCCAGAGCTTGGCCTCGAGAATTTGCATGTTCCTCCTTTGCATGTGTGGATTGTCTTCGGTACCATAGCTTCATGTCACAGTCCAAACACGTGACTTTTAAGTTACTGTAAATCACCATGAAATGTGAGTGTGAGCTTGGATGGTTGTTTTTCTCTGTGTTGCCCTGGCGACCTGCTCAACGTATACCCTGACTCTTCTCCAATGACAGCAGGAAATAGATAATGGTCCCTCATGGCAATGTATGGACCAGCAGATATGGAAGTATTGATGTTTTTTGAGCAGATCCTCATTTCAATCTTCTCTGAAGAATGAGCCTGAATATGGTGTTATTCAAATAGCAAGAGGCCTTAGTGCACTATCTGGATTTTTTTTGTTTTGCTGCCATTGTGAAATGTGCTCTTTAGTCTGTTCAATGCTTTCTTTCATGTGACACAAACAGTTCAAGTCACTCATGAGCTGCTTCACTTCCATAAAGCATGTTTATTGGCAACTATGACGATGTACCATCTACCGGGTGTGTTTGGTATTGATTTATCAGGAAAATGTAAAACACAAGCTGTTACCCTTATGAACTGCTCACTGTGCAGATATGTTTTACTTCTGTTTTTAGTAATAAAATATAACATGGGCAAATACACATTTACGGCACTGAATGTTTAATTTATCTAACTTAAAAAAAACAACTACTTTTTGGTAAAGTATGCTGAGTAGATTATAGAAAATCACTTTAAACTTTTGCTTGTCTAAAAGGTTATAAAGATCCAGCTGTTAGGTACAGGTTGAAGCATGGCCAGTTTCATACGAACCACAGTCAGTTTTGAACCAGCCAACAAGTAGAAAAAACAAAATTATCTTTTTATGTTTACTTAGTGCTGTTTTATTTTCTGGAGTGTGCTAAGAGCTCAGTTACCAGGCCTTTGTTCTCTCTTCATTCACTAATCATCTCGCCTCTGTCCCTCGCTTCTCTTCTGCTCTATCAGTCTACATATTCCCTGGTTTCTTTTGTCCCATGCTACGTCTGTCTTGTGTTATCGCGCCTCACACACCTGGAGCATGCAAGGTTTTACACAGACAGCGTTGATTCCACTTACATAGTTTTATATTTTAATTACTGATGTTGTTTTAAAGTGTCTTCATTTTGTCTGTGCTGTATTAAATTGTAGATCTATAATGCCTCAACACCACTGAAAATGAGTGCTGGGCTCTCTGAGTAATAAATAATAAACAACTAGGAGAAAAAAATAAATAGACATCTTTGTGTTTGTGCATCTCTGGATCCAGTCGAGTTACTTTTCTTCTTCTTTGGTTCTGAATCTGCCTTTACTATCCGTTGGATAGCCCTGCCTATGTCCACAACAAATCTCCAACCTAGATAACTACCATATTTTCTAATCATGATAGGCTGAGCTTCCGTAATACTATAATTATATACTCTACTATTTTCTAAGCCGTCTATTGAGTTCATTCTAATTTGGTCTGAGTACTTGCTTAAATTATTATAATTCATCTTGCCCATCAGTTGAAAAGGCTCCTAAATTATGATGCTCCTGTGACCCCTTGATGAAAGTGCCCTTTTGTTCAAATTATCCCTTTTTTTCTCTCTTTGTCTGAAACAAAAGAATACTTTCAACAGGGTTTGAGAAATTAACCAAAACCTTGAAAGTGAAGACCCGAATGCCTGAACAGAGAACACATCAGGACGAAAAGAACATTTATAGTACAGCTTTATGCAAAATGTCCATGGTAATGTGGAGAATCTGTGAAGCTGTGGTAAACCTCTGATGCATTTAGCAAGAAGAGCAACATGAATGATGCAAAGGAACCGGCAGACTGGAAGAAAACTCTCTCACTTAGCTCATTTTAGAGTATCATTTTCCATCCATATGAGTTGGTGTTTGGATGTTTGCATAGGTAAGGGGGTTAAGTCAAAGCAGTTCAATATTCTGCCAAAAGAAAACAACAAAACAATGATCCCCCTCCTCCTAATATTTCTGTTTGTCTGCTTGCATTGTTTCATCAGGACTACCTGCTCTAGGCCTTCCAGTGTCCCACATTCACCATGAGGTTACGGTATTAGTTCTGATGGTGGATTCAGGCCGCGGTGATGCTATGAAGCAAGGTCCTCTCATGCCTGTCTGCTTTTGATGTGTCTATCCATCATGCTGGCAAGGTCTCCGTTTTTGTGAGCATGCACATTTCCTCTAACTGTAACCCTCTTCTAACGAAAAACAATTCTCTCCTCTCTTGAGTCTGCCTTATCACCTAAAATATTCTCCTCCCACCGTTTCCTCACACTCGACGAACTTTCCTGTCTCATCCTTACTTTCATCTATTTTTGTTCCCTCTCCCTCTTGCTTCTTTCTGCCTCAGTTCCCTCTCCACGTGGCCAAGTCTCATGCAACTTTTACTCCCTCATCCAGCCATCCACTTCCTCTACAGCCTTTTCCCTTCTTCTCCTCGGTTCCTCACAACTTCCTTGGCTCTCGTCTCCTCTTCGTCCCGCTTTGCTTGTCGTCCTGGACTATAGCACCTTCTCATCCTCCCCCTGACTTCATCCCAGGGCGATGTTTGTTAAGAGAGAAAGAGAAGAACACCTACACTCTCTGCTCTGCTTGAGAATAATGAATGACTCAGGAAATCCCATACAGAGTGGGTTATTTCAGAAAGTCAAAGCAAAGCACTTGGTGAAAAAAATTGCACCGTTTGAAAGAGTGCTACCCTCCTTCCGCGTTTTGTCACAAGCTTAAATGTTATTAGGATTTTATGATAGACTAACACTGTAAAGCATAAAGAAGTCCACACAAGTAGAAGGTCGACTCAATCTCAAGTCTTCTTCATCCTCTTATAGGTTCTCTTCCAAGAGTGCCCTGCATTTAGCCCCATCCATCCCCCCCATTATCAATCTTCTGAAGAGAAACAACCCCACAGCATAATACTGCCACCACCATGTTTCACCATAAGGATAGTGTTTTCAGTGAGATGTGCGGTGTATAGCTTTCTCACATTTGTCGGACTGGATTCTCTAGGAGTATCACAGCAAAGGACACTCACTATAAGTGCAATCCACACTTACTAGATTTCATTAGTCAAAAATGTCTTCCTACGTCACAGTTACACACCACTTTGTGAAATATATTTAATTGTAAATCCTCTCTGCAATTTTAATGTGTGTTACTTTACAACAGTGTAGGACAATTTTAATGCAATATTTGGCAGTATATCAATTTTAACAAACATGCATGCAAAGATGTAAGGATTGACTTTCACTGCCTTTAATCTACATACTTAATGTATCATTTTAATGTCCACAATTAGGGGCGAGGACAATGTGATAAAGGAAAAGAAAGAAAAGTGTCAGAATAAAGTGAGTTAATTGTAATTGCAATATTCAATAATGGTTTCACAAATACATGTTTGTTTGTTTTTATGTCAGCAGCAAAAATCCCAGAATAACACATAAATGTTTGTGGTGCCAATGTGACAAAATGTGAGCATACACTTTTTCAAGGCTTTTCTAAAGGGAGCCATTCAGAACAATTCAGAATGGTGAACAAATTGCTTTTTAATTGCCCATATGTCTCTCTTCTCTTCCAAGGAACGTGCCAGATTTGCCGCTAATTAAGATATTAATTAGCGGCAACATTTACTTTGTTTCCAAGTAAAACTGACTCAAAACCAAGCATGTTATATCTCTTTTTCCTCTTTTTTGCTGCCCACTGGCGTTGTATTATTCATAACCCAGAGGCTGTCAGGACCCGAGCTGTAAGATGTATTTACGAATGACACATGTGTACTTGAAGTGCGGTGGCATTGTGACTCAACTTCCTTGGGGGGCCGTGAACAAGTCTGCCTCTAATCTCGGACTCTGGACAGAAGTTTGCAGAAAGCCGCTGAAAGGGATTTAAACATTTACAGGGAATGGGTTTAGGGAGGAGACGTTTGCCTTTTTTTTCTTCTTTTTCCACCCCATTGTTGTGTTTTTGTATGGCTGATTTTGCAGTTTATTGCGAATTGACACACAGGTTGTCATCAACCTGTCAGGGAAGGGAAGGACAAATTAACTTATCAATTATGTCAATACAATTTTGATACATTGATTTTACAGGAAACAGGATTAATAGAAATAGTGTAACATGTTTCTATTAGTTTACTTATTCTAGGCTTACATTATTAGGTCAAAAAGTTTGAAAAAATATAGATTTTTAAAATTATGGACACTAAATTTTGTGTGAGTTAAAAGTATGTTCCAACATATCTAATGTAAATACTTTAAATTATGAAACTACAGACTGCTAGAATATATATATTTTTTAAATCCCTGATTTTTTTCTTATCAGTACAAAATTTCCATCTTAATTAAATTACAGAAATTCTTCTATACTAAAGAAAAGTCTCAGAATAAAGTGAGTGGTGGCTTTTGATGTGCCACCACAAGACCTCAGGGACATCTCAGAAAATTAGAATATCATCAAAAAGTTAATTTATTTCAGTAATACTAAAAGCAAAATTCATATACTTTATTGCACTCAGAGCAATATATCACATATATTTCTATCTGATTTTACAAAAATGGCTGAAGGATAATAGAAATTCACATTTCAGTTCTTTAGAAAAGTAGAAGATTAATAGAAAGGGATTTTTAAAACAAAAATTATATCTTGCAGCCTTCGCAATCTTCAATAAGACTGCTGACTTGACAGCTGTGCAGCAGACACTCATTGAGTGGACAAACCACAAACAGTCATTGCAAAAGAAGCTGGTTGTTCAAAAAGTGTTGTAACCAAGGCTTTTAATGGAACGCTTAGTGGAAGGAAAACATGTGGTGGAAAACAAAATGGACAAGCAAAGCCCTCAGAAGAAGAGTGGACCAATAAAGATTCAAGAGTCTGGGTTGATTCACAATTTGTGAATCGCAGTTGTATTCAGAGCTTCAAGATCCACCTGAAATTAGCATGATGTGAACTGAAACAATTTGATACCTTTTATTAATTCACTCCTGAATCAGAGACATTGCCAAAAGCATCTTTACTGGGATAAAGATTTCAGTTCACTTATGAAACAGACTCCTTGTCTTGAACAAGAACAAAAAGGTCCAAAACCCAGGTTCCTTGAGGAGCCATTTCAGCTGCCTGTGCTGCTCCACTCACATTTTTTTTTTCTTTTTTTTTTTTTCACAAATCTAAAGTGAACGCAGTTATCTATTGGGAAATGATAAACCAGAAAACAGTACTTCAAGCAGTGGGCAGGTGAGACATTTTGATGAAAAATGAAATCAGCATCTCCATAAAGCTAGTCAGAAGAGGGAAGAATGCTCTAAATCTTTCTGGTCAACGGCTGAGCTGACGAATGCCCTACCCAGTATCTTTTGGAGTATTGCCAAGAAGAAGATGAGACACTAGAAACAATGCAAAGCAGATGAAGGCCCCTCCTTAACACCCCAGCAGAACCACAGGCTGATCACCTTCTTGCCATGATGCAAAAGGAGCCCCATCCAAGTATCTGGTGCATTGTACACGTACATACTTATCAGTAGTCTTATGTAATATAAAATTTTCAAGTGAAACTTGAAAATTTTATTTATTATTTATTAACAGAATAATAGCACAGGTAAGTGGTATCCAAACTGTTCATTTTTCCCAAATTATTGGCAGGTAATGGGAATAAATAAGTGCTTTACACACATTATGTAATGTTAATAATATGTGAGTTTATTTTTTTATTTTTAATGGATAACTGAAATAAATGCCCTGCGATGAACTGAGTTAGGCACCAGCCCCCTGCAACCTTGCAAGGAGGTATGGACAGCGGCTGGATGGATGGACTGAAATAAATTAACCTTTTTGACAGTATTCTAATTAATTGTAATGTGCTTGTATAGCCCCATCTGGCCACCTCTTACAGAACCTTCTGGTCACCTCACATCACTTAAACAGAATGGAGAATCAGATATTCACTCACGGTAAAAGATGTACTGTGTATAGTTGGACCAGACCCTGTCGTCCGCGTAATGACCCGTGGAGGACGCAGTCAGCGAGGTGTTGCAGGCCACAATGTGAAAGCCAGTCTCTGACAGCATGTCAAAAGCCCTCTCCAGGTGCTTGAACTTGAGGTAAAACCTGCAGGTGTATCGGTCCGGGGGTCTGTCCAGATCCCTGTTCTCATTCAGGGCGTCTCCAAACACCTCCTTGGCCAGTCCGATCCGGCTGCTGATGAAGATTCTGGGTAACTTTTTGGCCTTGGGGTCAGTGTGGTACTCTCTGCCTCTGAAGGCGACAGTAATGTAACCATACCTCCTGTCCAGGGAGTAAGACGGGTACAGCCTGTGATCGCTGCTCTGCGACTCCTCATCCCAGTCACTGTCATCCTGAAACAGCTTAGGCTCCTCACCTGACAGAAGTTTGGTCAGTTCTGGCAGCTGGAAGTACTCAGCCTCTCTTTTCAGCCTCCCTCTCTCTGGAAAGTGGTCAGGGAGGACAACCTGCTTGTCTCTGAGGTAATCCAACACATACCGGAACAAAAATCCATCTCTGTCAATAAAATACCGCCCTCTGAAATCCCGTGATAAGTCATTTGAAGACCCCTTCTTGTTAGAAAACAGCTTCCCAAGTAAGGAATTCGGGAAGCTCGTCAGGGTGGCGTGACGGGTATAATAAACTTGCCCACCCACGTTCAGCTCAACCACGTCCGACGGAGGGTTTTGCACCGAGCTCTGGTCTTTGGCGGGCTGCGTTTTGCAGTTTTCGCTCAGTGCCATTTCGCTTGCACGAAACGTCCCAGAACTTCAGGGTGTGGGGCGCAGCTGCATGGAGCTGAGGCGCTCAAACCCAAAGCAGAGTCCCGATTCCAGACACAGTCCTGGCATCCAGCGCTTTTATAACAAAACAATCCCAAATGTGCGTCTACGGTGCATCCTTCAAGTACGTGCGTAAAAGTCAGGTATCGATTATCATAACCAGCATCATGTTACAGGCAGCCACTGCGATTTGGTCATGGAAGTGACTTCAAATGAATAAAAGCGAACTTTCAACAGAGAAAAATACAATTTTTAAAAAGTTCCAGTAAACCTGGATCTTAGTACAGCCTTCTTAAACGCAGGATGAAATGGTAGAGAAATTGTGAGAGCATTCTATCGCTCTCCTCCTAACTGCTGGGATGCTGAAACGCGCTCACTGGGAGGAGGATGATGATGATGAGGAGGAGAAGGCAGGAAGCGGGACTCCTTTGCGCACCAGTCTCTCCAAACTGCCGAGTGCGGAAGCAGCCAAACCGGCTGAAGATTTAAGATAATGTTGTTCCAAGCTGTGACATGGAGGAGGGGAAACAAATCCACCAATGAAGCACAGTCTTACATCATCTTAAAGGAAAATGTCACTTGCAGTCCATCAACACGAAACGGGCTGATAGATGGGGGTGTGCATCTGTGCCGTTCTACTGTGGCCACGGGCGGCGCGGTGCGCAGCTGGCGATGAGGATTCAGGGTTGTAATAACGCGGCGCCAACATCCCAGCGGCGCGGGTTTTAATCCAAGCGTTTGGTTCTTCACGGCGCATGACGCGCTTATCCCGAGAGAGGTTAGGTGTCACCGTCTGTGACTCCAAACCTCATCCGCTGTGACAAGTACAAGCTGCAGATCCACAGGACAGCTTTGCCCTCTTCTGCGAGCAATGCAGCAGTTATAAATAGGCTACAACGAAAAATAAATCTGACAGGTGCACTCTTGTGATGGAACCTTTGACCATAGGTGTCACGGAAAACTGACCTCGTCATTATGGATTTGATTTACAAAAAGTAGATTTTTGGTTCATTACGGCGTACAGATTGGGATCATCTCTGCTTCACCACGCTCCTCTGATAACTGCAATGAGAAAAAAATATATTGATATACTCGTTTCACATTTTGTCACATTATAGCCACAGACTTCAACGTATTTTTAGGGGGATTTTGCATAAAGTGAAAGCAAAATTATACAGGTCAACACATTGTCCAACCTGAGCCGTGGATATCTGCAGCTCCTCCAGAGCCACCTCTGGCCTCTTTCCTCCAATCTTTACATTTTTAGATTAGGAACAGAGCAGTGTTCTGTGAGATGTCCAAGACTTTTGGTATTTTTAAAAGTCTAATCTTGTTTTAAACTTCTCCACAACTTTATCTCTGACCTAAATGCTGTGTTCCTTGGTCCTCATGAGGTTGTTGTTCTCTGTCAGTCCTTCACAAAAACATCTGGATTTATGATGAGGGTGACTTCTCCACACTGAGTTTTATTTAGTAGCACCATTGTAAAGGGGTTGATAATATAGATATTCCAGCATTTTCATATTTTTTTTAAATTTTGTTTGGAAAATCATGCGTATTTTTCCTTTCTCCTCCAAAGAATGCACTGTTTTGATTTAGTTTATTTATTGGTCCTAATAAAATAAATCCTTATAAAATAACACTGAAGTTCGTTGACAAAAATTCAAAGGGATAGTAAAACTTTCAAGGCACTGTGTGAGTCCCATTCTTTCACCCATGCTGCGTATCTTTACAGGAAAAACCTCCTTAATAAGCCTCAATACTGAAATACTTTGCTCTAGAATATACCCAGTAAAGCAGGCAGAGGTGTGGGACTGATTGCACAGCAACTGTTAAATGAATATGTCTCAGAGTCAGCAGTGCAAATCTGAAGCCAAGTGCCTCAGGATGCAAAATCCACTTCGGATAAAGTGAAATGCTGCATAGCTGAAGTAAAAGATTGACAATCATTTGCATACATTTTTATGTGGGTCACAAATGTGTGCAGGCAGAAAATGAGCACATTTAAGTGTGTGACTCAATTTCCAAGATCACCTGAATGCTGGGGACTTCTTTTTTGTTTATTTATTTTTTATTTATGTTTGTTTTATGAATTTTTCTAAACCACCAGGGGGGGAAAAAACAAACAAACAAATTCACTGTTTGCAGCTTGTTTGATTTTTATGTGTATGTTTGTTTGAAGTTAGAATAAAATCATATTGTTGCTGAGCTAAGAGAAGGCATCAATGGTGGGAGAGCCCCCTTGACTCGTGGTTTGAGAGGAGGCAGCGGTCACGCTTTACCCTGTTAATTCACTGTATATTGTGCTGGAGAGGGGTTGCTAAGCAGCCGCAGGGGACTGAGTGGGATTTAAACAGTAGGGATTTAGAGCTACAGCAAGCTCTCTGATCTCTTTTCTCCAGTGATGTGATGTTTTGCTTCTTACATTGTCTCTCTGGTACAGTAATGTTTTGACTATTTAGTGATTGTAAAATTACAGCAGACGTGATATGAAGTGTACCTCCATTAAATCTGCGGCTTGTTTAAAATGCAGGACAGATGTGACAGACGAGGGTTTCATGTCCTAGATTTGGCTTCTAAATGATTCTCCTCCCAGATGTCCTATAAATCCTGTGACTTACTTATCTCACTCATCCTCCTATTAGAAACATCCTCCTGCCGTTGCTTATTTCTTTGCTGATCGCAAAGCGATAAAGGTTGGTTTCTGTATTTTGGAGGGAGTTGAATTTCATGCATGAATAATGTAAGACAATATGGCTTCCAACTGAGCGTGAAGTAAGAAATCTGTATTTGCTGGAACATTAAAATGGCAGCTTTGGGTTTGCAAGCCCTTTCATTAAGTTTTCTATGGTGCAGCTTTGAAGAAACGTTTAAAAGCTTGTCCTTTTGCATGTTTACAATGTGCACAACCTGCATCCTTTCTGATCAACGTCAGTACCCTAAGCTGTACTCCATTGAGAAATATATTGTCAGATGAGTGAATGTCTCGTGGAAAGCTACTGCACTACCTCAAAAGCTCCAAATAATCCAAACAGGATCCTCCTCTCTGCAGAGTTATTCTTCATATTCACACACAGCATCTCTTGCCCTATTTCCTCCTCTCCCACTCATTTTTTATTCCACTCATATTTTCACACAAAAGAGACTAAGGTGCGAACTGGCATGTTTAGAGAAACACAGTGAATCTTGCTGTTTCCAGATAGACAAAGTTTAAACTGATTGAAAGGGACATTTAATTACATTTTCTGCTAAATTATGCATTATGTAATGCTATGTTAGTCATAAATTTACTTATTATTGTGCTTTGAATTTTATGTATTGCTTGGTGCCCCTAGAGGGCAGTGTGGTCAGAATGTGAACAGATGACTAAATCTTTGAAGAATATTAAAGCACAAGGAAACTCATACTTTTTTAAAAAATTCTTTAATTTGAACAGCTTTTCAGTTTGTCTTAAATCAACTTTGACATGCACAAGGTATTTAAGATAAATTTTGTGACTTGCAGAAGTAATGACTTTGCACATTTTACTGCATTACAACTACAAAGTTGTAGTTTGTTTTGAATTTATTTATTTTAGAGTTACCAACATAATTGTGAACAATTGCAAACCAGAGAAGAAATTATAATTGCCATTCAAATAAAAATCTTAAAGGTTAGTGTGCATTTATATTTAGCCTCCTTACTCTGATGCCCTAAAAATTTGATCTCCTCCAACCGATTGCATTTACAGGATAAGTCAATCTGCTTGTAATATGACTTCAGTATGAATATAGCTGTTTTTGAGAAGGCCTCAGAGGTTTAGAGAACATTAGTGAACAAACATATTCATGAAGACAAGGGAACACAGTGGGCAGGACTGACATAAAGTCTTGGAGAAGCTTAAAACAGGTTTTGGTTTACAAAATAATATCACATGTTTTGCTATTTTTTTATTAAAGTTTAAAACCATTCAGAGTCATGTTTGCTCTCTGCTCCAAGCCATGCAGGGCCACAGTAATCAAGTATTTCCAATAAAAACTTTAGACTTATATAATAGAAGACTTACACTGTTCATCACCTCCAAGAGAGGATGATCACCCCCATGGTGAAACATGGTGGTGACAGCATCATGCTGTTGATCTGTTTTTCTTCAATACAGCACAGGGTGAATGGAAAGATGGGTCTAAAAACAGATAAATCCTTGTAGAAAACATGATAGAGGCCCAAAAAAGCAGAGACTGAGAATGGACATTCACCTTTCAGGCAGACTTGCACTAGTTCAGACGAAGAGATAATCATGTGTGAGAATGGCCCAGTCAAAGCCTTGGCCTAATTCCAACTGGCAATCTGCTTCACAAAGAAGACCTGGCAAACGTTTCAGTCTGCAGATATGCAAAGCCAGTTAGAGACACAACCCAACAAACTTGCAGATGTAATGCCAGTATTGAAGGTTGACAATTATGCTCTACTTTGTGTAGTCATATATGTGTACTACAATCCTAATAAATTATGTTTAGATTTGTAATTTTAACATAATCAACTGTGCTTAAAGGTTTTGAGGTATGGATGCATTTATGAGCTGTTCATTGGGTGTCAGTCTTTGGGTATTGCCAAACAACAAAAAGCTAGTTTTGTGTTTTGAGTTCTAATTTTACAGTGGTTGTCTGCTTGTGGAGTGCTACTTGGAGATATGCCATTATTAATCGGTTCGTTTTGGCATTATTGCTCTGTTTCTGTCCATTATCGCTGTGTTTGGTGTTTTTGCTTGGATTATTACCTCTAATTTCCATTTCTAGCTCTGACCCTGAATCGGTCTTTCTCGCGCAGTTCCAGTCCCCGACCAGCAGGTGGCGGAGCTGCTCCCTGAAAGCTGGTCATTGCTGGAGCTGCCTTGCCTTGATCTCCATTTTGTATGTTTTTCCTGGAGGTTAGCACCTACTTTCTCAACGGCTAGCAGCGCAGCTCAGGCAGTGTGACATTTTTGCATGACTACTCACTGCAAAATCGGACCCTGGAATCTGGAGAGCAGACAGAACACACCCAGATTCACGAGTCCTGCTGTTTGGTGTAGTCATGTAGCGACGATACGACGAGTGGGGAGTAACAGAATCAGTCAGCGTGTTGTGAACTGCCACTTTCAACCAAAACAATGTTGACTGATGACCTGTGGACTCTTATTAGCAGCCTGTCATATCAAGGGTAAATATGATAGTTTTTATTATATTCATTGCATACGGTTAAATACACTAACATAACTCAGTAATAGCTAGATATGCACTTACAAAGCCTGTGGTAGCCTTTAGCCCCTCGAAATGTAGCCACTTTAACTCTTAGCTACTCTGCAGCCTAGCATGCTAGCAGTTCGCAAAATGCTAACAGTAACTCATCTCGGATTTCGGTGACATTTAATGATCTTTGCGTTAAATCGGTAGCTGAATCCTTATTGTTGATGTTTGTTATGATTAGTGTGTAATGCATGGGGATAGGTACCCGAACGTTTGTAATTATTTTTGCAAACTAACGTCAGATAGCCTAAGCTAACTGTCAAACGCCATGGGAGGGGGGGAGGGGGGTCTCCGCTGTTCACCCAGCCATTCAGCCATGCTGTTGTAAGGACCGCTGAATATGCATAGTGGGATGAGGGTCCAAAAGGATCCAGAGGCCCCGGGGCCTTGCTCCAGTGCCTGGTGTGGTTAACAGCTCCTGCTGGAAAGTTGTTTGGAGGAAATACATTTACAAAGAGATGGGATCTGGCGCAGAGTTGATGTTTACATAGATTGCATTTTGTAGTTGGAAAAAATTAAAGGTTTTATAGCTGCAAATAAATGAAACGGAGCCCAGTTCCGTCTAAGAGGTGAAAGAAATTCGAAAATGTAAAAGGTAAAAACATGAACAAGGAATATCACCACACGGTAATGCACGTTGTTTACTACGAGGCTCCTGCACAGCCAGGAAATGCAAATGAACCAACGAGCTGCTAATACAGTATATCCGCAAAACTGTAGCCGACCAAACACACGCAATGAAGCAGATGATGGTTAACCATTAGGTCTCTGGCCTATAACATAATTATCAATGGTTTATGACCCTGAATATGGCTCTATAGTGTCTGAGCAAAGCTAACAAGCCAAGGGCAAAATAACACAAACAGCTCATACATTACTACATGCGCTATTTTTAGTCTCTTTTTGACTCTTGTAACACATATTTTAAATATTATTTTTTTAAAATGCTGTAACAAAGTTGTAATAGAGTGGAATTGACCTATTTCCTCATTATTGGTTTTGATTAGTGATCATCAAGTCAATTACTGACCCTATTGCTTTTTTCTAATGATTGATGATTGATTTATTTAACACACACATGATCCACAAAGACATAAAAATAAATACACATAAAAAGAAAATAATTGAATGAATCAAAATTAAGAACTCCCATATTTTTTAGTTTATCAATACATCAACCACATCACTTTTTTTTTTCCGGTTAAAGAAATATCCTAATCATCTCAAGACCCCCGTGACCCAGAATGCGGGGGGGGGGTCCTGACTTCTGCCACAGATAAAATGTACAAGATCTGATATGCATTGCTCAAAGGTTACGCCCACAGGCTGGTTGACAAGATCCCTGTAAACTGCTTAAGTCGCTTGAAAACACAGCAGAGGCAGTTTTTGGGAGACCTTGCTCTGCAGCCTATCCACCGATGCTTTTGTTGGGCTTTAGCTGCTGATTTTTTTTTACCCCAAAAACTATGGAAATACTGTGGAAATCTGATAACTGGAGAGATTTTAATGTTTACAGTCCTCCTACTACCTGGTAGGTAAAAACATTGTTGTTTTGTGGCATCCTGTCAGGGATGCTAACATTTTAAACAAAAATGTTTATTGTATTTTTACTTGTAGCAAAGAAAAATAACTCATGGGTTATTATTACAGTCATATTAATGCTACCGAAACCATTTAGTTTCATGTGACTTTGTAAAAGAGAGAGTTAAACCTGAACGTAGAATAAACACCCATTCCATCAAAATATATTTTTAGGTAACCATTCTTTTTATGCGGAATATCACCTGTTTTTTCTATTTTGCTTTTTATATAGCAGCAACAGTATAACAAACCAATATAGCTGTTCAACCAGTCAGGCTGTCTGCTCGGGTGCCCAGCCTGCAGGCAGCTGCTTATGGGACATGCCAATTTTAGTTTCTCACCTTCTACAATGACGTCACCTTAATACGAACAATGTTGCTCCTTTCGTTTCCGCACCATGGCTGTCCTTGTTTTAGTGATAAGAAATATTTTTAAACAGGGGCGACGTGGGAGAAATGTAGGAATGTTTTTTAATACAAGCTGACCAACAATTGGCAGCAACATGTGAGGGAGGGGAAAGCTGTATTGCTTCATGTTCTGTACGTATAGCCGGTGAATAAATATAGATTATCTGGCATCTCTGTGAAAAACCCCAATATCTTGATGCCTGTGACCAAAAGCAACTTAAAAATTATCGTATTTTAAAGATAGATAAAAGGAATTATATAGCCTTGTAAAAATGCTGACCTATGTAAAATCTGTGCCCTTGTATAGTACAGTTTGAATCATGTCCAAACCTTCAGCAAACAACATAATCTGTCTATAGGAACTTGTTTGCTTATTCTCGACATGTCCACACATGTTCTTGTTACCCTTAAATCATCCGACAGACCATACTTTTGAGTCCAGCAAGGCATCTAAGCCTTCTGGCTTTGCCTTTGATTTTGTTTTTCCTCAGATAACAAACAGAAGAAGCTTACAGATTCATTTCAGAAAACTTGATTTCTGAGCAGATTTTGATGTTTATAGTTTGCCTTTGTTTTGTAGAATCTCTGTGAGATTAATGTTATCATATCTAGAGTTATTCTTTGTATATTTTCCTGCTGTCTGGATAGTTAAATTCTCAAATTACTATAGAGTGGGATTCTAACAATGTCTTTTCTTCCCCAAATCAAAAGATGGATCAAGGTGGAGTGAAGAAGATAGCGTACAGAAGAAATGACCATCTAAGCAAACTGGTCTACACTGAAAGCCCTGAGGAGGGAGGTCTTCTAAAGGTGGCTCCTCACAGTGCCATGTCCATCACCTCTCCTCCTTCTGTTGTTCTTCCATCCAGCCCATTAATGCAGCCTGGACAGGTGACCAACGGCCTCAGCAACAGCCCACTTCCAGAGGAGCTTGCCTCAGCCCCTGCCACGACCGGCTCCTCGGTTGACAGTTCAGAAACCAGGGGCCTGACCAAAGATCAGAGGCCTGAAGAGCAACAGTTGTTCCAGACGCAGACTTTCAATACTTTTGGGCATCAGGTCCTGCCCCAGTTGGATGCCAGCATGGCAGACATTACCCAGTCCTCCATGGACTCTCTCATCGGGGGGTCGGATCCCAACCTATTTGCTGTGAAAACGGAGGATTTCTCCATGGATAAAGGTGAGCAGGACCCCAACGATCTGGACCATGCCTTTGACCACATTAGCAAAGATGTGGACATGAACCAGAAACTGTTCAACGAAACCAGTCTGGATCTCCTTCAAGAGTTTGACCTCACCGCATCCCCCTCCGATTTTTACGTAGGGGACGATGATGCCTTTTTGTCCACGCTGGCAGACGATTCTTTGCTCGCAGACGGGGAAATGAGAGGGACAACTGAGAGGGACGTGAAACCCTCCGTGGTCGAGAGCATCGGCACCACCAGAGTCTGCGACAGCAGCAAGGCATCAAGCCCACTTGAATCCAAGTCCAAGTCTCCTTCTTTGACCCCTACAACCACTTTTCCCGCCGTGGTGAAGAAAGAAAAAGATACCGGCTTCATTCAGCTCTGCACACCAGGCGTGATTAAGAAGGAGAAGACGTCTTCGGGGTATTGTCAAATGAGCGGCTCAAGCCCCATCTCTATCTGTGGGGTGAGCACTTCAGGGGGCCAGAGCTTCCACTTTGGAATCAACGCCAGAAATAACGACGCTCTGCAGGAGAAGGACCAGAAACCCGTGTCTGGCTTGTTCCTCCCAGTAACGACCATCAGTGGAGCCTGGAACCGGAACCTGGGCGACAACTCAGCGATCCGCAGGGCCAGTGAGGTTTTCTCAAGCTCTCCCTCCTTCTCCTCCAGCTTTGCCAGGTAAATAAATGTTTGATTTAATCCTCCATAACCTTTAGAAGATAAAATAGTAATAATGCTAGTGTTTAACAGCAAGTCATTGCAGTACATTGGAAACCATGTTTTTAACGGAAATTTTTGTTCTTCTAATAGAAGAACTAAAAGTCATTTTAGTCACTTTAGATGATAGAGACTAAAATGAGGCCCAGTTGTGTCAAAGCATGGGCCAGTATGAGAATGTCGTCGTTACATTACATTGAGTAAAGAGTTTATGGAAACTCTTAAAACATATTTCCATACAAGGTCTTAAATTGCCTTCACAGTCTTACATTTGTAAAATGATTCATTCATTTTCTTCTGTTGACTTTTCTGTTTTTAATTAGTTTATGAAGGAAATATTTTGTTTTTTATGCTTTCGCTCTGACTTGTAATATGGATTGACAATAAATACATTATATGTAGCATTTGTTTTGCAAATTTCTGAAAAAAAGAATAAAAGCCCAAAAGTGGCTTCTTGTGGTTTGTTTAAGTAATTGAAATCAAAATGTTTGTAGCTCCAGCTCCTTTGTCATCAAAATGTGCATATAAGGAGAGTTTGGCCTTAATTCAGGGATTTCATATGTTGTGAGGCTTGCTGTGCTTTAAGGAGCTGTATTGAAGTAACTCATAGATGTGAAATGATTGGAGTCATACCTGAGCTGAAAAACACAAACATAAGAGGACAAAGTGCTGCTAAAATAAGGCAACCTATTGATCATAAGACATTGATAGTGACACAAAGGCTTTAGCAAAAATAAAACATAAAAATCTTGTAAAAATAAGACTAAGTTTTTAAGTGCCTATTAAGGACCATATTTGAAACGGGTTGATTGGTCCAGTTTTAGTTAGTCATGCTGTTGTCGGTAGTATATTGGGAACAATGTAACTTTTCAGTTTTTCCTTTACATGGAAAAAGTCTAGCAGCTTTCTTTCAGCCAACTGACTGGCAGTGCGCAGTAGTATCCTGGGTGGAGAGGTAGCTCTGCGTCTCTCAATGCTGCTTACAGCCGGAGAAATCTCTGGTCTCTCTGAAACTTTATCAGCACAAACAGTGGTACGATGGAAAATTTCAACTTGAGATTTTAAAACCGGTTAGTGGTCATCAGCCCCTTCCTGAACTGTCAGTCGAGCTTATGTTGGGGTTCGTACCACTAAATATTTAAGTGGAAGTGAAATAACTTGATGAATTGTTAATAAAGCTGCAAAAAGGTGGTTTAAGAAACATTTAGCTGTCAAGTCAAACTTTATCCACAGTAGACCTTATCTGCAAAGTTGTACTGACTTCTTTTACTCTGTTTTCTAAACCCGCCACTACTTTTGATAAGAGAAGATTCTTGCAGTATTTCAATAATCTTTTTGTCCTGACATGCATGATATCAGCTTTTAAAGATTGCTTTTCCATTCCCCTAGGTTTTATAGAAAGATGGATGACACCTGGAAAGATTCGTTGCATGCTTCTAGACGGGTGTTGTCATGCTTTGTAGCCGTTGGCTGCTGATTGTTTGTTTGCTTTGCTTACATAACCTCTGTGCAGTGAAATGGTTTATGTGTCATAATTGCTTGTTGCTGTTGTAGTGTTTGTGCTGCTTCAAAATGAAAAACAAAGGCAAGAAAAGTAAAATGGTTCTTCCCGTTATAAGAAGCTCTTACAAAAATAGAAGTGTTTAAAACAAATGTTAGTTGTGATGGTAGTCATGCTATTTATAGTTCAGACCAGACAGAGCTGAATAACCAGACTCACAATGTGATTATCAAATGCATGTTGTTTGTCCACTTTATCTTAAATTCTTTCTCTATCTATCTATTTATTTATTTATTTATTTTTTTTTTTAAACCTTTACTATTCTTAAGTTAGAGAAACGCACAAGAATTAAAATGTGCTTGTGCTATAATATAACTGTGCAAAGGAAAATAAATTATATTCTGTTAGTGAATGGCTTAATTTCCAGTCAAATATCACTTAAAAAAAGATGTTTGTTTTACAATGTTTATATAAACATGTTTGGAATAAATTTGGTGTGGTAAACTGAAGAGGAAATAATAAAAAAATAAATTGGTGACAGTAATTTATCCCAGTCAGCTAATGCACCTTGCCGAAGCACCACCATGCTGCAGCAACAACAATTTTCAGTGCTGATAGTGTTACTGAGGGAAATTTAAGTAGCCTGTCACAAATGCTAAGGCTATCTAGCATGGCTAAGTTAATTCTCCACCATTAGCACATTGAGTAGCAATACACAAAGTTGATAAGACAGTGTTTAAAACTTCCTCCTGGCTCTGATTGGTTGTGTTTGATCGGGAGCGATGCATTTTTGCAGACAATAATATTAGATCAGGGGGAAGATGGAGGAGCTGTCACATACTATACTATCAACATAGTGACCATTTTAACAATTATATATATATATATATATATATATATATATATATATATATATATAACGTATTTTTGTAAAGGTTACATAACTTTTAAGGGAAGTTAGTATATTTAGCTAGCCAAATATAGAAATGTGAATGTATTATCCTCCCAAATATTTTCTCCAAGCAATCCTTTGCAGTAATAATACTGCGCACACTGACATAGCAATGTCAGTGTGCGCAGTGTAAGTTTAAAGATTTTTTTTTTTTTTTAGGAAACCTGGAGATAGAAAATAGGCATCTAAATCCTGTGCATCCCTACTAGAAATTGTTTATTTTGTAACATTTGTTGAATGCAATGTGGAAGCTTCCTGTATTTATTTAAAAAATCTGCAAATATCTGGTTGGGTTTTGGAGTTTCAGCTTGATGCCAGATAAAGCCATCGTCACAGAGAAAAGAACCTGCATAAAAATAAGATAATGAACTGATTGAACTTGCTTGGTAAGAGGTTCCTTACAAGCAATTAGGGGAAAGATGAGCGTTTTTAAAGGGGGAGTTCTACTTTGTTAACTTTTGCAGGAGCCTAAGGGGTCGTCTGCTTGTTTATGGTGTGTCCCTGTTCCACTATGCAGTCATCTGTTGTCGCAGTAATTTATTATTAGTTGCAAGCTAAAAGAAATCTCTTTCTTTTTCTTTGTTTTTCCTGAGTTTTTCTCCAGATTTGATCCATGTGTCATCACGGAAGCATGTGCAATGGCCACACTTGGTTTAACAAGTAGAACGAACAAATTATGACCTTCAAAGATCACTCATGCATGTCCTATAAGATTAAAATTCTTTGAATGTATTGAAGGATGAAAGTGCCTCATTGTTCCTTTACTTGTTTCAGAAGCGTTGCATTGACGTTTCAGAGGCGTTGCATTGACATTTCTGCGCAGTTTTTTTCATATAGTCAGTATTTGCACCCTCACCACCCCTAACAATGCATTTTTCATAGCTTTATTACTTTGTTGCCCTTTAAAGTGTTAGGAAGGAGGAATCATGTGCAAAACGACCAGTTCTCGTGTTTGTGTCGCTCTCACATTCACGCCTGTCTGGTTTAGTATCTGACAGGGAGTGATCAACTTAGCGTTTGCATGCCAAAGGGCCTCGTGTTAACATTGTGGTTTGCTTTGCTTATTCTCAGTTCCACCTTCACTACTCGCTGACATCTCTATGATTGCAAGGTGACCAGGGACAGATGGGTAGAGACATAATATACACCTCATTTTCTCCTAACATGCATCTCAGATCACCCTGTCTTCGTGCTCTGAGTAGGTGTGTGTTTGTGTTTAAGCTTAGGCTTACTCCTGTGTGTGGTGTGAGGCTGAATTATCAGTGGGTGTGTGGCTGTTTGCCCTGTCAAACATATCAGGGTGTAAGTTCAGCTTTTATGTGTGTGGAATGAGGGCAAGTTTGTTTTTATTGGACGTTTTTCTTCATCCTGAGGCTTGAAGGCTGGAATGGTTTGAGGGTCGTCAGGGGGTTTCTATCAGGTTTTCCTCTTCAGTTTTACAAGCAGTGCTGCTCCTTCTTCCTACTAAATATGCCCTTGAATGGTACTGAATAACCAACCTGCCGTAACCTCAGACTCTGACATGGTTTCTGTGTGAATGAGTGACTCAAAGTTACCCCAGTAAATAATTATTTCTCTCATAGTTTTTTTTGGGGGCGGGGCGGGGAGGTTTAGCAGTAAGACTTCCAAAGCTCTTATTTCTATATAATAAAGAATAACTTGCTCTGGGAAATGTCAGCTTTGTTACTATTCTGGTGGAATACACACCCTGATCATGGGTTAACTGGTTTGTCTATGTGAGGTGACTTGATTGAATCTGAGTTGTTGTGAGAAGAAATACCTGCAATGAATTGCGAAAACACGCTGAAACCTAATTTCTCTGGAAGATCCCGGCTCTTTATAAGGCCTGTGTTTGCTAACCGTTGTTTGTGAGGAAGGCATTTCCTCCCCAGGCCCTGCAGACCGGTTTTGAATATTTATTAAAGAGACAAAGCGCCACGGGCTATTTGGTCTGTAAATTCAGACTTGATCACTACCATGAGTCTTCAGGAAGTCTTGGGGGCTTTTTTTTTTTTATTAATTAAGTGTTTTATATTGGTGAGCGCTTATAAAGCTGGCTTCCTGCATGTGCAGACAAACGCAGCATGGTGTTGCCTCAGCATCCTGTTGCAGCAGCATGCAAAGCTTTACACAAACTTTATACGCCTCTTCTAAAATACCAGCTTTTTGAGCCTCAAAAAATTAAGTCCATGAAGAATTATATACAAATGTTTACAACTTAATGTGGGTGTTTACGAAGAATCCAAATAAACTCGCTGTTCAAAGCTATCACTGAAGAAATATTGCGAAAGAATTGCATGGCATGCACATCATCAGTAATTGGAGAAAATTTGAGACATTAACTCAACAGGGAGGGCTGATCACAATACACAGGTTAAAAATGCTAATGGTCATGATGGAACAAAATCTGTTGTAATCTCGGTTTTTGTTTTCTTCAAAAACAAAAACCTCTACACCAGAAAGAGTTCTCCCAGAACCTTTTGGGGAAACTGGGTTATGGTTAGAACCAGGCTCCGCAACTAGACGTTTTGTCTTGATGGGTAGACAAAACCCACCGAGACAAAACGTTTGCAGGTCGAAATACCAGCTTTTCACGTCAAACGTTAATACGTCTGCAAGTAACCTGAGGATAAAGAGGGATTTTGGCTTACAGAATCACTGGGCGTGCAAATATGAAACCATCTCAACAACAGATTGACTTAAGAAGAAAATTAAGGTTTTGCAATGGCTTAGCTGAATCCAGAGGTAAAACTAACACAAAATCTGAGGAGTCACCTGATAAAAGCTGTGGGTAGAAATGTCTTCATTTGGTAGATTTGGAGAACCTTGCAGTGGGGAAATGTCACAAAGTCAGGCTGTGGGACTCAGACAAGCCCCTATCAAATGAAGCTGAAAATGAATCATAATGTGCTTCTACAATGTGTCAAAGGGTGTCACCATGCAACCAATTTCTTTCACCAAAACGTTATTTTTACATTAGACAACCACTGTATGTTTGTCATGTGCATACTTGTGGCCTTCCTTATTCCAGAGTTTTCCATTCATCTTGTCTTTCCAGCATCAGTTCAGTTTTAGGGCCAATGCCTCTAAATATTTAAGTGGAGCTGAAACAATGTGATAAATTGTTAATGAAGTGGAGAACAGCTGGTTAAAACCTAAACTGCATGTGCTCATCTGTAAGGATTTGATGCCCTGATGGTGGGATAAGCAGTAGCTAAATGGCGTAGTTTTAGCCTAGCTGCTCATGGTTTCATTGAATTTCATGTAGCAGTAGCTGAATCTCGTGTTTTATTTGTTCGGCTGTTTTTATTGGTGTAATTAGGACAACAACCTCTGTATTACTGCTACATGAATAGACAGTAATACAGTATAGGGTGTTAGTGCGGTAACTCGTTCAGTGCAATTCACAAGAGTTTTCACTTCACAATGCTTGTTGCCTCAGGTTTTTTACACAACAAGATCAAGTAACTGAAGCACATCCCCTACCAACCTGAACTAACTTGAGGCTTGTCTGCTATTGTCTAAGTTATATTATCCATTATACAAGCCTACAGCAGTCTTTAAAAGGTAAACGATGCCAACTGCCTTTACTTGATAATACAAGACCCCATCTTCAAATAGTCTGGAGGACATTTTCTGTTTAATCAAACTGTTTCTTTAAAAGTATTGGTTTGACTGTTTGTACTAATGAAACTAACAAACACATCTACAAATTTTGTCTATTATTTACACAAAATTAAATAATGTTTGCTTTTTAAAAGGGCTGTGAGTACTTTAGCTGGACTTTGTCTAAAGAAATTATGAAAGCAGAGTTCATTCACGCCAGCCCTGTTTAGTCCGCTTTAATCAAACTAGTTTGTTTGCCTCAAAAGTTCAGTTCGGGCAGGTGTGAATGCACAATCAAGCTTGATGCAAACTAAAAAAAGTCCGCCTAAAAATTTAGTCGTCTCTGTCAGGTGAACTCTGGTGCGATGCGAATGCATGAACGCCAAGCGGACTGGAGGCAGCTTCAAAAGTAGAAAGCGGACAAAGTGCAGGGCATTCTGAGTATATACAACCAAAACACACATGCTTGTCTAGAGCTAGCGTGAAAAATGTCATGTGGTCTTTTGCCAAAGACAAACAGAATTCTTATAGCTAAAATGTTTTATATTTTGTGAAGAAGGAAGTTGGCGCTGTGTCTTTTTCTGAGTTTTTTGGGTCATTTTCTTTAATGGTTCTTGGTGAAAAGCCACCACAGACGAGGAGAGGATCAGGTTTTTCTAAGGGTTTGGTTCATTTGACTCAGTACAGTGTGAAATCAAATCGCACCAGCTGAAAATGTAACAAATGTTGGAATTTTGGTTCCAAATTGAACCAATACTACCATTATATCTGCTGTGAAAACAGCCCAAGTTGATACATAAGTCAGTATCTGTTTTTTAGCTAACTGCTGGTGTTAAACTGGAGGACTAAAAAACTTGGACTTTAATCATCTGTAATTCAAAATTGGAAATATTTGTTCTCAACGTTATCCCATGTGTTTCCTAGCCCAGTTCCTCAGCATTCAAAAACTCCAATTTTTTAATGCTGCAGAGAATAATGTTGTCCTAAAACTTCTTTAAAGCATTTAAAAAGATCAACATTTAAAGTGAGTTTAGTGATTGTATCAAACAGGGTCATGACTTTGTACTTATATCTATTGATCTATAAGCTGTAAATGTATCCTCAGCATTTTCATAATTTCCTTCTGTATCAGGGTCATGGATTGAGTCTATTCCGCCCTCTTTTGATCTTTTTATTAATTACATGAAATAACACTGTCTCTCTCCTGTATTGATGGGATGAGTGACAAAAATGAAAAATTTAATAAGTGCACATAAATTCAGACGTAAATAATATTATCACCTATTATTTATTTGCAATTTAGCTTCTGCTTCTATACGTAATATTTTTTATTATGTATTTATTGGAAACAATATTGGTTTACCCCCCTGCAACTGCACTTTTTTGATCACATTACCAATCAGGTATATCTAACAGGGCCTTCTATGCATTCAGATATTTCCTTTTTGACAAAACTACTGACAGAAAGCAGCAGATGGTTGAGAAGTGTCTGAAAGGCAGCAATGCAGAAGCAGAGAGTCGCAGTAAGTGAAATCCTGCTGCCGTCTGGAATTAGGCTGCCTGACGAGGTGCCTGGACAAGTCAGAGATCTCACTGTGGTGGGAGAACTCCAGGGTATTTCTCACACGGGACTACTGAGTATGCTCTGAAACCTGACTGACTCACTGTTTAATAAAGCTTCAAAGAGGGGGAAAAAAAGCAGAATAAAGTGGATTACACCCCGACCAAGCGCTGAAATATTGCGCTTTGTCTCAACTTCTGTTATTGACTTTCTTTAATCAATAAACCCCTGCACGAACACGAAGAAGTTACGTATGTTTTTAAAACAAACAACAACAAAAAAAATCTTAAAAACTGTTTTTGTTGCTGTAATTTCTATGTGGGTATGCTTGTTGGCCCCGCGGCTGTTTTTCACAGCTGTAGTGTTTCTAGGACTTTGCAGTAACTTGAACATACATGCTTCATAACGGCTAACCGAGCCGAATACTCTAGTAGAGCTGGTAATTATCTTGTAATTATTTTGTCTTCGAATGAAAGGTAGCGTTGCAGAAAAATGTGTGAATGAAGCAGTTGAGGTGATTTAAGCAGAATTCTGATGCGATCCAGTTTGATTGAGCCGTTTCTGGTCTGTAGGAGTTTTATAAATAGCTGTATGTTTTCATATAAAGCCCACATCGTGCGTGAGAGTGTTGGTCGTTCTCAGCTTTCGCTATCTGCTGATCGCTTGGTCAGAGGAGCAAATGTTTCTGCGCCACACCTCTCGTCTCCTCTCTGTCTGTCTCTCCTCTCCCTCTCCTGCTGTTTTACTGCTGCTGTAGTATGCTCAGAACTGGTTCAGGTCCACTCAGCTGGTTTGATTTTTCCACACTCCCAGAGCCACATCAATACCTCCCTTTGAACGGCTCTTCTAGTAAATATTTGAATACTTCATAAGTTACTGTCTACAAAATGCTGCTATCTGAAATGATCACATTGTACTTGTTTTTCTTTTTCTTTTTTTTAAAGAAAAACTGTTTTTGAACAGTGTCGTCTAATATTTCAGGCCTCCTTAAACAGGATTTGTGCATGCTTACTTGCACTGAACACTTTCTTGTTGCTAAAACTCCATTTCACTTGCTGTGTTGTAACATTAAACCGTTGTAACATTAAATGAATAAAAGTATGAGCTAATTGTTGCTCACTGCTGCTGATTCAACGTTGAAGTCCTGTTGAATCAAGAAACAGAAACATTGCGCTGGAGCTGGATGCTTAAATGTTCTTCATGCATTTTAACCAGTTAAGTCGGACTCCATTAGCCCCCCTCCGGACCTCTGACATAAGCCAACTCTTGTTAGTGAAAATTGAAAACACTGGAGCTCTGTAACGGCCTCTCTGTGTCTGTCCATCTTCACTCCCTGCAACCAAGGGCAGAGAGCTTGTCTGTCAGCAGAAACTCTGAGCTGCTGTAAATCACCTTCATTCTTCAGCCTGCGTGTTTGCGTGTGTTTGTGTGTGTGAGATGCTCGCTTGTTGGCTTTGTGCATTCATGTGTAGGTGTGCACATGTGGGCGTGTCATTAGGGCCGCTGATGGCAGGAGCGACCGCGCGTCTGCACGAAGCTCTTGCTCTTCTGACCTACTTTTCTTCCCGCCTCCCCACATCTGGCGCCGAGTGAATGCACCGGATCAAATGCCAGCCATTCCAGCTGCTTTCACACTAGTGCAGCCAGTGCTTTCATTTCCCCTGCAGCCACTGCTTTCATTTTTCTGTTTACTTCTTGTTTTGGTTTAGCATAAGCAGGACTCTGGAAATTTGCTGTGTTGAGGTTTGGGAGAGGCAGCAAACTGTGTTGGTTTTGCCTCTCTTCCTTGTTTTTTTTTCCCCTGTCATTGTTGAGTCAGCAGAGTGAAACTTGGGAAAGAGGGGAGCTAAGGACGATAAGTTTCCGCTCAGCAGACAGCCTTCAATTCATTTTACAGACCAGGAAGCAGGTTCCCATCTACACTGTTACTAACAGCTCCCTTTAGGAAAACTAATATGGAAACTCGGATCCTTCGGGGTTGTTTTTCTTTCGCTTCATCATGTTCAGTTTCCTCCTGTGGTTTTGAAGCCAAAGCTGCAACAAAAAAAATTTAAAAAATTGGTAATCGAAACAAGGTTGTAAATACAGCCGGGCTGCTGTGGATAGAACAGAATTTTTAATATGAAGGTGATTATTTATCACATAAATATTTTTGAATAACAGTTCAATAGCATGTGGCCCTTTTTTATGTCACTTTAAAAACAACAAAAAAAAATTATTATTTCGATCATTTCTTTTTCTTTTATAGCATCGTTTTGTTAAGTTGTATTGTCATTTTATTAGAACTGAAATGATTAATTTTGACGAATTGATTTGGCAACTAATTTAGTTTTAATCTCTCAAAAAAAAAGGAAATTTGCAGAAAGAACAACATACTCAGAACAATAATTAAGCTAAAACAGTACTAATGTGTATATATTTTTCATTAAGCTTAAAGAAAACTTTTGTCGGTAAATATTTTCTATTGTTATTTTTTAGCTGCCGATGTATCCGTCTCAACAAATGTTCAAGCGAACTCTAAAGGAATGCTGCTGTTGCATTTTGAACAATAATTTTTTTTTTATCTTCTTTAAAAACGGATTGCATTATTTGCTTATTTGCATATTTTAATGTATTTCTTGTATTGTGTAAAAAAGACTTAAGTGGTTCAATGAAAAATCAGCAGAACATGCCAATGGTAAATTGCTTAAATACTGTATTTTCCGCACTATAAGGCGCACCGGATTATAAGGAGCACCTTCAATAGATGGCCTATTTTAAAGCTTTCTTCATATATAGGGCGCACCGCATTATAAGGCGCATAGAATAGACGCTACAGTAGAGGCTGCAGTTACGTTATGCATCCATTAGATGGAGCTGCGCTAAAAGGAATGTCAGCAAAACAGTCAGATAGGTCAGTCAAACTTTATT